>PVJN01034354.1:0-22822 GCA_004026805.1 Lasiurus borealis | reverse complement strand
GTTAGGGTTAGGGTTAAGTTTATGTTTAGGGCTAGGGTTAAGGTTAGGGTTAGGAGTAAGGTTAGGGTTTGTGTTAGAGCTAGGGTTAGGGTTAGGGCTAGGGTTAGGGCTAGGTTTAGAGCTAATTTTAGGTTTAGAGTTAAGGCCAGGTTTACGGTTAGGGTCAGAGTTAGGGCTAGGATTAGGGTTAGGGTTAGGGTTAGGGTTAGGGTTAGGGCTAAGGTTAGGGTTAGGGTTATGGCTAGGGTTAGGGCTAGGCTTAGGGTTAGGGTTAGGGTTAGGGCTCGGGTTAGGGTTAGAGCTAGGGTTAGAGTTACGTCTAAGGTTAGGGTTAAGGTAGGGTTAGGGTAAGCGTGAGTTTTAGGGCTAGGGGTAGGGTTAAGGTTAAGGCTAGATTTAGAGTTAAGGCAAGGGGTACGGTTAGATTTTAGGTTAGGGCTAGGTTTAGGGTTAGGGGTAGGTTTAGGACTAAGGTTTGGGTAAGAGTTAAGGCTAGGGTTATGTTTAGGGTTAGTGCTAGGGTTAGGGTTAGGGTTAGGGCTAGGTTCAGTGTTAGGGTTAGGGTTAGGGATAGGACTAGGCTTAGGGTTAGGGCTAGGGTTAGGGTTAGGGTTAGGGTTAAGTTTAGGTTTAGGGCTAGGGTTAAAGTTAGGGTTAGGAGTAAGTTTAGGGGTAGTGTTAGGGCTAGGGTTAGGGTTAGGGCTAGGGTTAGGGCTAGGGCTAGTTTTAGAGCTAATTCTAGGGTTAGAGTTCAGGCCAGGGTTACCGTTAGGGTCAGAGTTATGGCTAGGATTAGAGTTAGGGTTAGGGTTAGGGTTAGGGTTAGGTTTAGGGCTATGGCTAGGTTAGGGCTACGGTTAGGGTTAGGGTTAGGGTTAGGGTTAGGTCTACTGTTAGGGTTAGCATTAGGGTTAGAGTTAAGGCCAGGGTTACGTTTAGGGTTAGGTCTTGGGTTAGGGTTATGGCTAGGGTTAGGGCTAGGGTTAGGGTTAGGGTTAGGTTTAGGGTTACGGCTAGGGTTAGGGTTAGGGGTAGGTGTAGGGGTGTGTTTAGGGTTAGGGTTAGGGTTAGTGCTGGGGTTAGGGTTACGGTTAGGCTTATGGCTAGGTCTAGGCTTAGGTTTAGGGCTAGGTTTAGGGTTAGGGTTAGGCTAGGGTTAGGCTTAGTGTTTTTGGCTAGGTTTATGATTAGGGTTAGGGCTAGGGTTAGAGCTACGGCTAGGGTTAGATTTAAGGCCAATTTTATAGTTAGGGTTAGGGTTAGAGCTAGTGTTAGGGTTAGGGTTAAGGCTAGGGCTAGGTTTAGAGCTAAGGCTAGTGTTAGAGTTAATGCCATTGGTATGGTTAGGGGTAGGGTTAGGGCTCGGTTTAGGGTTAGGGTTTGGGTTAGTGGTAGTGTTATGGTTAGATTTATTGTTGGGGTTAGGCCTAGGGTTAGTATTAGGGTTAGGGTTAGGGCTAGGGTTAGGGTTAGGGTTAGGGTTAAGCTTAAGTCTAGGGTTAGAGTTAAGGCCAGTATTATGTTTAGTGTTAGGGCTAGGGGTAGGGTTAGGGTTAGGGCTAGGTTCACTGTTAGGGTTAGGATTAGGGCTAGGACTAGGCTTAGGGTTAGGGCTAGGGTTAAGGTTAGGGTTAGAGCTAGGTTTAGGGCTAGGGCTAGGTTTAGAGCTAAGGTAAGTTTAGAGTTAAGGCCAGGGTTACGTTTAGGATCAGAGTTAAGGTTAGGGTTAGGGTTAGGTTTAGGGCTAAGGTTAGGGCTAGGGCTAGGTTTAGAGCTAAGGCTAGGGTTTGTGCTTGGGTTAGGGTTAGTATTATGGTTAGTTCCAGGGTTAAGGTTAGGGTTAGGCTAGGGGTAAGGCTAGGGTTGGGCCTAGAGTTAGGGTTAGGGTTAGTCCAAGGGTTAGGGTTAAGGTTAAGGCTAGGGTTAGAGTTAAGGCAAGGTTTACAGTTAGGGTTAGGGTTAGGGCTAGGGTTAGGGTTATGGTTAGAGTTAGGGTTAGGGTTATGTTAGGGTTTGACTGGGGTTAGGGCTAGGGTTAGGCCAAGGGCTAGGTTTTGAGCTAAGTCTAAGGTTATTTTCAGGCCAGGGTTATGGTTAGGGGTAGGATTAGGGATCAGGTTAGGGTTACGGTTAGGGTTAGAGCTAGGGTTAGGGTTAGGGTTAGGGCTAGTGTTAGGTTTAGGGTTAGGGCTAGGGTTAGGGTTAGGGCTAGGGTTAAAGTTAGGTTTAGGAATAAGGTTAGGTTTAGGGTTAGGGCTAGAGTCAGGGTTATGGTTAGGGTTAGGGTTAGGTCTAGGTTTAGGGTTTGGGTTAGTGTTATGGCTAAGGTTAGTGTTAAGGCCAGGGTTACTTTTAGGGTTAGGGCTAGGCTTAGTGTTTGAGTTAGGGTTAAGGCTAGGGTTAGGATTTGGTTTAGGGTTAGGGCTAGGTTTGGGTAGAGGTTTAGGACTAGGGTCAGAGTTAGGGTTAGGTCTTGGGTTAACCTAGGGTTACGGCTAGTGCTAGGTTTAGAGATAAGGCTAGGGTTAGAGTAAAGGTAAGGGTTACAGTTAGGATTAGGGTTAGCGTTAGGGTTAGGGTTAGGTTTAGGTTTAGGGCTAGGGTTTAACTTAGGATTAGGAGTAAAGTTAGGGTTAGTTTTAGGGCTAGTGTTAGGGTTAGGGTTAGGGCTTGGGTTAGGCTAGGTTTAAGGCTAGGGCTAGGTTTTGAGCTAAGACTAGCGTTAGAGTTAATGCCAGGGTTACGTTTAGGTGTGGGTTTAGGGCTCAAGTTAGGGTTAAGATTAGGGTTACATCTAGGGTTAGGGTTAGGGTTAAGGTTAGGGGTAGGGGTAGGGTTAGCTTTAGGGTTAAGGTTAGGGTTAGGGTCAGGGCTAGGGTTAAGGTTAGGGTTAGGGTTAGTGTTAAGGCTAAGGTTAGGGTTAAGGCCAGGGTTACGTTTAGGGTTAGGGATAGGGTTAGTGTTAGGGTTGGGGTTAAAGCTAGGGTTAGAGTTAGGGTTAGGATTAGCGCTAGGCCTAGGCAGAGGGTTAGGGTTTGGGTTCGGGTTAGGGTTAGGGTTAGGGCTAGGGTTAGAGTTAGGTTTAGGTTTAGGGCTAGGGTTAAAGTTAGGGTTAGGAATAAGGTTAGGTTTAGGGTTAGGGCTAGAGTCAGGGTTATGGTTAGGGTTAGGGTTAGGTCTAGCGTTAGGGTTTGGGTTAGTGTTATGGCTAAGGTTAGTGTTAAGGCCAGGGTTACGTTTAGGGTTAGGGCTAGGCTTAGTGTTTGAGTTAGGGTTAAGGCTAGGGTTAGGATTTGGGTTAGGGTTAGGGCTAGGTTTGGGTAGAGGTTTAGGACTAGGGTCAGAGTTAGGGTTAGGTCTTGGGTTAACCTAGGGTTACGGGTAGTGCTAGGTTTAGAGCTAAGGCTAGGGTTAGAGTAAAGGCAAGGGTTACAGTTAGTATTAGGGTTAGCGTTAGGGTTAGGGTTAGGGTTAGCGCTAGGGTTAGGGTTAGGTTTAGGTTTAGGGCTAGGGTTTAAGTTAGGATTAGGAGTAAGGTTAGGGTTAGTGTTAGGGCTAGTGTTAGGGTTAGGGTTAGTGCTGGGGTTAGGCTAGGTTTAAGGCTAGGGCTAGGTTTAGAGCTAAGACTAGCGTTAGAGTTAATGCCAGGGTTATGATTAGGTGTGGGGTTAGGGCTCAAGTTAGGGTTAAGATTAGGGTTACATCTATGGTTAGGGTTAGGGTTAAGGTTAGGGGTAGGGGTAGGGTTAGGTTTAGGGTTAAGGTTAGGGTTAGGGTTAAGGCTAAGGTTAGGGTTAAACCCAGGGTTACGTTTAGGGTTAGGGATAGGGTTAGTGTTAGGGTTGGGGTTAAAGCTAGGGTTAGAGTTAGGGTTAGGATTAGCACTAGGCCTAGGCAGAGGTTTAGGGTTCGGGTTCGGGTTCGGGTTAGGGTTAGGGCTAGGGCTAGGGTTAGGCTAGGTTTTTTTGGCTAGGGCTAGGTTTAGAGCTAAGGACAGGGTTATAGTTAAGGCCAGGGTGAGGGTTAGGTTTAAGGCTACGGTTAGAGTTAAGGCCATGGTTACGTTTAGGGTTAGGGCCAGGTTAGTGTTAGGGTTAGGGTTAAGGTTAGGGTTTGGATTAGGGTTAGGGTTAGGGCTAGGCTTAGGGTTGGGGTAGGGTTAGTGTTAGGGTTATTGCTAGGGTAATGGTTAGGGTTAGCAGTAAAGTTAGGGTTAATGTTAGGGCTAGGGTTAGGTTCCTGTTATGGCTAGGGTTAGGGTTAGGTCTAGGTTTAGAGCTAAGGATAGGGTTAGAGTTAAGGCCAGGGTTACAGTTAGGGGTAGGTTCAGGGCTTTGGTTATGGACAGGGTTAGTGTTATGGCTAGGGTAAAGGTTTGGGTTAGGGTTAGGGCTTGGGTTAGGTTTAGGGCTACAGTTATCGCTAGGATTAGGTTTCAGGTTAGGTTTAGGTTTAAGGCTAGTGTTACGGTTAGGGTTAGGAATAGGGTTAGGGTTAGGGTTAATGCTACGGTTAGGGTTAGAGCAATGGGTAGGGCTAGGTTTAGGGCTAGGTTTAGGGTTCTGGTTAGGGTTAGGGCTAGGGCTAGGTTAAGGTTTAGGCTAGTTTTAGAGTTAAGGCAAGGACTACAGTTAGTGTTAGTGTTAGGGTAGGCTTAGGGTAATATTTAGGGTTAGGGCTAGGGTTATGGTTAGGGTTAGGACTAGGACTAGGGTTAAGGCTAGTGTTAGGGTTACCGTTAGGGTTATGCTAGGATTATTGTTAGGGCTAGGGTTAGGTTTAAGTTTAGTGCTAGGGTTAAGGTTAGGGTTAGGGTTAGTGTTAGCGTTAGGGCTAGGGTTAGTGTTAGACTTAGCATTAGGGTTAGGGCTAGGTTTACAGTTAGGGTTTGGGGTATATTTAGGGTTAGGGTTAGGTTTATGGTTCGGGATAGGGCTAGGGTTAGGGTTAGGGCTAGGGTTAGGGTTAGGGTTAGGTTTAAGTTTAGTGCTAGGGTTAAGGTTAGGGTTCGAGTTAGTGTTAGCGTTAGTGCTAGGGTTAGGGTTAGACTTAGCATTAGAGATAGGGCTAGGGTTAGGGTTAGGGTTAGGGCTAGGGTTAAGGTTAGGGTTAGGGCTAGGGTTAGGGTGAAGTTTAGGATCAGGGCTAGGGTTAGGTTTAGGGCTAGCGTTAGGGTTAGGGGTATGGTTAGGTTTAGGTTTAAGTTTATGGCTAGGTTTAAAGTTAGGGTTAGGAGTAAAGTTAGGTTTAGTGTTAGGGCTAGGGTTAGTATTAGGGTTAGGGCTAGGGTTAGGGCTAGGTTTAGAGCTAAGACTAGCGTTAGAGTTAATGCCAGGGTTATGATTAGGTGTGGGGTTAGGGCTCAAGTTAGGGTTAAGATTAGGGTTACATCTAGGGTTAGGGTTAGGGTTAAGGTTAGGGGTAGGGGTAGGGTTAGGTTTAGGGTTAAGGTTAGGGTTAGGGTTAGGGTTAAGGCTAAGGTTAGGGTTAAGGCCAGGGTTACGTTTAGGGTTAGGGATAGGGTTAGTGTTAGGGTTGGGGTTAAAGCTAGGGTTAGAGTTAGGGTTAGGATTAGCACTAGGCCTAGGCAGAGGTTTAGGGTTCGGGTTCGGGTTCGGGTTAGGGTTAGGGCTAGAGCTAGGGTGAAGTTTAGGATCAGGGCTAGGGTTAGGTTTAGGGCTAGCGTTAGGCTTAGGGGTATGGTTAGGTTTAGGTTTAAGTTTATGGCTAGGTTTAAAGTTAGGGTTAGGAGTAAAGTTAGGTTTAGTGTTAGGGCTAGGGTTAGTATTAGGGTTAGGGCTAGGGTTAGGGATAGGTTTAGAGCTAAGGTTTGGGTTAGAGTTAAGGCCACGGTTACGGTTAGGGGTAGGGGTAGGGCTCTGGTTCGGGTTAGGGTTTGGGCTAGGAGTAGTGTTAGGGTTAGGTTTAGGGTTAGGGTTAGGCCTAGGTTTAGGGTTAGGGATAGGGTTAGGATTAGGGTTAGGGTCAGGGTTACGGTTAGGGTTAGATCTAGGGTTAAGGCTAAGGTTAGAGTTAAGGCCAGGGTTATGTTTAGGGTTAGGGCTAGGGTTAGTGTTAGGGTTAGGGTTAAGACTAGGGTAAGGGTTAAGTTTAGGTTTAGGAGCTAGGCCTAGGCTTAGTGTTAATTGCAGGGTTAGGATTAGGGTTAGGGCTAGGTTTAGAGCTAAGTCTTGGTTTAGAGATAAGGCCAGGTTTACGGTTAGGGTTTTAGTTAAGGCTAAGGTTAGTGTTAGGGTTACGTCTAAGGCTAGGTTTAGAGCTAAGGCTAGGGTTAGAGTTAAGGCCAGGGTACCGTTTAGGTTCAGGGTTAGGGCTAGGGTTAGGGTTAGCATTAGGGTTAGGGTTTGGGCTATGGTTAGGGTTAGGGCTAGGGTTAGGGCTAGGGTTAGGGTTATTTTTAGATTTAGCTTTAAATTTAGGTTTACAGTTAGAGTTAGGAATAGGGTTTGGGTTAGGGTTAGTGTTAGCATTAGTGCTCGATTTAGGGTTAGGATTAGGCTTAGGTCAAGGGCTAGGGTTAAGGTTAAGGCTAGGGGTAGAGTTAAGGCAAGGATTACAGTTAGGGTTAGGGTTATTATAAGGGTTATGGTTAGGGTTAGGGTTAGGGCTAGTGTTAGGATTAGGTTTAGGTGTAGTGCTAGGGTTAAAGTTAGGGTTAGGAGTAAGGTTAGGGTTATTGTTAGGGCTAGGGTTAGGTATAGGGTTACACTAGGGTTAGGATTAGTGTTAGGGCCAGGGTGAGGGATAGGTTTAGAGCTAAGGCTAGGGTTAGAGTTAATGCCATGGTTAAGGTTAGGGGTCGGGTTAGGGCTCGGTTTAGGGTTAGGCTTAGGGTTAAGGGTAGGGTTAGGGTTAGGGTTACTGATAGGGGTAGGGGTCGGGTTAGGTTTAGGGTTAGGGTTAGGGTTAGGATTAGGGCTGGGGTTAAGGTTAGTGTTAGGGTTAGGGTTAAGGCTAGGGTTACGGTTACAGTTAGGGTTAGGGCTAGGTCTAGGCTTAGGTTTAGGGCTAGGTTTAGGATTTTGGTGAGGAGTAGTGTTAGGATTAGGGTTAGGGTTAGGGCTAGGGTTCGGGTTAGGGTTAGGGATAGGATTAAGGCTAGGGTTAGATTTAAGGCCAGGGTTAGGTTTAGGGTTAGGGCTAGGGTTAGGGTTAGGGTTAGGGTTAGGTTCAGGTTTAGGGTTAGGGTTAAGTTTACTTTTTGGGCTAGGGTTAAGTTTAGATTTAGGAGTAAGGTTAGGGTTAGTGTTAGGTTTAGGGCTAGGGTTAGTGTTAGGGCTAGGGTTAGTGTTAGGGCTAGGTTTAGAGCTAAGGCTAGGCTTAGATTAAGGCCAGGGTTACGTTTAGGGTCAGATTTAGCGCTAGGGTTAGGGTTAGGGTTAGGGCTAGGGTTAGGGTTATGCTAGGGTTAGGGTTAGGTTTAGGTTTAGGTTTTGGTCTAAGTTTTCTGTTAGGGTTAGGAATAGGGTTAGGGTTAGGGTTAGGTTTAGTGCTCGTGTTAGCGTTAGGGTTAAGGCTAGGGGTAGGGCTAGGTTGTGACTAGAGTTAGGGTTAGGGTTAGGCCAAGGGTTCGGGTTAAGGTTAAGACAAGGGTCAGAGTTAGGCAAGGGTTACAGTTAGGTTTAGGGTTAGAGCTCAGGTTAGGTTTATGGTTAGGGTTAGGGATAGGGATAGGTTTAGGGTTAGAGTTAGGGTTTGGTTAGTTTTAGGGCTAGGGCTAGGTTTAGGGTTAGGGTTAGAGCTATGGTTAGGCAAAGGGCTAGGTTTTGAGCTAAGGCTAAGGTTAGAATCAGGCCAGGGTTATGGTCAGGTGTAGGGTTAGGGCTCTGGTTAGGGTTAGGGTTAGGGTTAGAGCTAGAGTTAGGGTTAGGATTAGGGCAAGTGTTAGGTTTAGGGTTAGGGCTAATCTTACGGTTAGGGTTAAGGTTATGGTTAGGGCTAGGGTTAGGACTAAGGTTAGGCTTAGGGCTAGGGTTAGAGTTAGGTTTTGGTTTACGGCTAGGGTTAAAGTTAGGGTTAGTAGTAAGGTTAGGTTTAGTCTTAGGGCTAGGGTCAGTGTTAGGGTTAGGGTTACATTTAGGTCTAGGGTTAGGGTTAGGGTTAGTGTTACGGCTAAGGTTAAAGTTAAGGCCAGGGATACGTTTAGGGTTAGGGCTAGGTTTAGTGTTAGGGTTAGGCTTAAGGCTAGGGTTAGGGTTTGGGTTAGGGTTAGGGCTAGGTTTGGGCAGAGGTTTAGGACTAGGGTCATGGTTAGGTTTAAGGATAGGGTTAGCCTAGGTTTTCGGCTAGGGCTAGGTTTAGAGCTAAGGCTAGGGTTAGAGTTAAGGCCAGGTTTCGGGTTAGGGGTAGGGTTAGGGCTTGGATCAGGGTTAGGGTTCGTGTTACGGCTAGGGTTAGGGTTAGGGTTAGGGCTGGGTCATGGTTAGGGTTAGGTTTAGGGCCAGGGTTAGGGTTAGTGTTAGGGTTAGCGTTAAGACTAGTGTTAGGGTTAGGATTAGGGTCAAGGCTAGGGCTAGGCTTAGGTTGGGGTAGGGTTAGGGTTATTGTTATCTAGGGTTAGGGTTCGGGTTCCTGCTAGGGTTAGGGTTAGGTCTAGGTTTAGAGCTAAGGATAGGGTTAGAGTTAAGGCCAGAGTTACAGTTAGGGGTAGTTTTAGGACTCGGGTTATAAATAGGGTTAGTGTTAGGCCTATGGTTAAGTTTAGGGTTAGGGTTACTGATAGGTTTAGGGTTAGGGCTACAATTAGGGCTAGGATTAGGTTTAGGGTTAGGTTTTGGTTTAAGGCTAGGGTTATGGTTAGGGTTAGGAATAGGGATAGGGCTAGGTTTAGGGTTGTGGTTAGGTCTAGGGGTAGGGTTAAGTTTAAGGCTAGGGTTAGAGTTAAGGCAAGGGCTACAGTTGTGTTAGTGTTAGGCTAATATTAGGGTTATTTTTAGGGTTATGGCTAGGGATAGGGTTAGGGTTAGGACTAGGGCTAGGTTTAGTGTTTGGTTTAAATTTAGTGCTATGTTTAAAGTTAGGGTTAGGGTTAGCGTTAGGGCTAGGGTTAGGGTTAGGCTTAGGCGTATTTTGAGGATTACAGTTAGGTTTAGGGTTAGGGCTAGGCCTAGGGTTAGAGTTAGGATTAGTGCTAGGGTCAAAATTAGGGTTCGGGCTAGGGTTAGGGTGAAGTTTAGGGTTAGGGTTAGAGCTAAGTTTAGGGTTAGGGTTAGGGCTAGGGTTAGGTTTAGGGCTATGGTTAGTGATAGGGGTAGGGGAAGGATTAGGTCTAGGGCTATGGTTAGTTAGGGTTAGGGTTAGGTCTAGGGTTAGGGTTAGGGTTAGGGCTAGGGTTAGGGTTATGGTAAGGGCTAGGGTTAGGGTTATGTTTAGGGTTATTGCTAGGGTTACAGTTAGGGTTAAGGTTAGGGCTAGGGTTAGGGTTAGGGCTAGGGTTAGGGTTAGGTTTAGGTTTAGGGCTAGGGTTAAAGTTAGGGTTAGGTTTAGGGTTATGGTTACGTGAGGGCTAGGGTTAGGTTAGGGTTAGGGTTAGGGTTAGGGTTAGGGTTAGAGTTAGGGTTTGGCTTAGGGTTAGGTTTAGGGCTACTGTTATTGTTTGGCTTAGGATTAGGGTTAGAGTTAGGGTTAGGGTTAGCTTTAGGGTTAGGGTTATGGCTAGGGTTAGAGTTAAGACTAGGGTTACGTTTAGGTTTGTGGTTAGGGTTAGGTTTAGGGCTAGGGTTAGGGTGAGGTTTAGAATTAGTGTTATGGGTACGGTTAGGGTTAGGGTTAGGGCTAGGGTTAGGTTTAGGGTTAGGGTTACAGCTAGAGCTAGGGTTAAGGTTAAGTCTAGGTTTAGGGTAAGCACTAGGGTTAGGTTTAGGTTTGGTTAGGTTTAAGGCTAGGGTTATGGTTAGGGTTAGGAATAGGGTTAGGGTTAGGGTTAGTGCTACGGTTAGGCTTAGAGCAAGGGGTAGGGCTAGGTTTAGGGCTAGGTTTAGAGTTAGGGTTAGGGTTAGGGCTAGGTCTAGGGTTATGGTTAAGGCTAGGGTTAGAGTTACGGCAAGGGCTACAGTTAGTGTTATTTTAGGGCTAGAGTTAGGGTTATCTTTAGGGTTAGGGCTAATGTTATGGTTATGGTTAGGACTACAGCTAGGGTTAAGGCTAGGGTTAGGGTTACGGGTAGGGTTAGGGATAAGGCTAGGATTATTGTTAGAGCTAGGGTTAGGGTTAGGTTTCAGTTTAGTGCTAGGGTTAAGGTTAGGGTTAGGGTTAGTGTTAGCGTTAGGGCTAGGGTTAGGATTAGACTTAGAATTAGGATTAGGGCTAGATTAGGGTTAGGGTTATTGTTAGGGCTAGGTTTAGATTTAGAACTAGCGTTAGTTAGGGATAGGGTTAAGGTTACTGTTCGGGCTAGGGTTAGTGTTAGGGTTAGGGCTAGGGTTCGGCTACGGTTAATGCTAGGGATATGCTTAGAGCTAAGGCTACGGTTAGAGTTAAGGCCAGGGTTTCGGATAGGGGTAGGGTTAGGGCTCGGTTAAGGGTGAGTGCTAGGGTTATGGCTATGAATATGGTTATGGTTAGGGTTAGAGTTAGGGTTAGAGCTAGGGCTAGGGTTAAGGTTAAGGTTAAGTCTAGTGTTAAAGTTAAGGCAAGGTTTACACTTAGGGTTACGGTTAGGGTTAGGTCTAATGATAGGGTTATGGTTAGGGTTAAGGCTAAGGTTAGAGGTAATGCAGGGTTAGGTTTAGGGTTAGGGATAGGGTAGTGTTAGGGTTAGGGTTAAGGCTAGGGTTAGAGTTAGGGTTAAGCCTAGGGCTAGGCTTAGTGTTAGGGCTAGGATTAGGGCTAGGGTTTGGGCTAGGTTTAGAGCTAAGGCTAGGGTTAGAATTAAGGCCATGATTCCGATTAGGGTCAGGGTTACGGCTAGGGTTAGGATTAGGGTTAGGGTTAGGGGTAAGAGTAGGGTTAGGGTTAGGGTTAGGGCTAGGGTTACGGCTAGGGCTAGGTTTAGAGCTAAGGCTAAGGTTAGAGTTAATATCATGGTTACGGTTAGGGGTAGGGTTTGGGCTTAAGTTAGGGTTAGGTATAGAGTTATGGCTAGGATTAGGAATAGTGTTAGGGTTAGGGGTAAGGGTAGGGTTAGGGTTAGTGTTAGGGCTAAGGTTAGGGTTAGGGTTAGGTTTAGGGTTAGGGTTAGGGTTAGGGTTAAGGCTAAGGTTAGAGTTAAGGCCAGGGTTACGTTTAGTGTTAGGGCTAGGTTTAGGGCTAGCGTCAAGGTTAGGGTTAGGTTTAGGTTTAGGGTTAGGGTTAAGCCTAGGGTTAGAGTTAGTGTTAGGGTTAAGGCTAGGGTTAGTTTTAGGTTTAGGTTTAGGGCTAGGTTCAGAGTTAGGGTTAGGGTTAGGGCTAGGACTAGGCTTAGGGTTAGGGCTAGAGTTAGGGTTATCGTTAAGTTTAGGTTTAGGGCGAGGGTTAAGGTTAGGGTTAGGGCTAGGGTTAGTGTAAGGGCTAAGCTTAGGGTTAGGGCTAGGGTTAGGTCTACGGCTAGGTTTAGAGCTAAGGCTAGGGTTAGAGTTAAGGCCAGGTTTCCGGTTAAGGTTAGGGTTAGGGTTAGGGCTAGGGTTAGGTTTATTGTTTGGTTTAGGGCTAGAATTAGGGTTAGGGTTAGGGTTAGAGTTAAGGCTAGGTTTACAATTAGGTTAGGGTTTGTTCTCGGGTTATGGTTAGGATTAGTGCTAGGGTTAGGGTTAGTGTTAGGGCTAGGGGCAGGGTTATGGCTAGCATTAACTTTAAGGCTAGGGTTAGAGTTAAGGCATGGGTTTCATTTAGGGTTAGGGTTAGGGCTAGTTTTAGGTTTAGGGTTAGGGCTATGGCTAATGTTAGGGCTACGGTTAGGGTTAGGTTTATGGTTAGGGCTAGGATTAGGGTTAGGTTTAGGTTTAGTGCTAGTGTTAGGGTTAGTTTTAGGGCTAGGGTTAGGGTTAGCGTCAGGGCTATGGTTAAGGTTAGAGATAAGGTTATGGTTAGGGTTAGGATTAGGGCTAACTGTAGGGTTAGGTCTAGGGTTAGATTTAGGTTTAGGTTTAGGGCTAGTGTTAAAGTTAGGGTTAGGAGTAAGTTTAGGGTTAGTGTTAGGGCTAGGGTTAGGGTTAGGCTTAGGGCTAGGGTTAGGCTAGGGTTACGTCAAGGGTTAGGTTTAGAACTAAGGCTACAGTTAGAGTTAAGGCCAGGGTTACGGTTAGGGGTAGGGTTAGGGCTCGGTTTTAGCGTTAGGGTTAGGGCTAGGACTAGGCTTAAGGTTTTGGCTAGGGTTAGGGTTAAGGTTAGGGTTAGAGTAAGGCCAGGGTTATGTTTAGGGTTAGGGCTAGGGTTAGGGTTAGAGTTAGGGCTAGGTTCAGGTTGAGCGTTAGTGTTAGCGCTAGGATTAGGCTTAGTGTTAGGGCTAGGGTTAGGGTTAGGGTTAAGTTTAGTTTGAGCACTAGGGTTAAGGTTAGTGTTAGGAGTAAGGTTAGAGTTAGTGTTATGGCTAGGGTTGGGGTTAGGGTTAGGGCTAGGGTTAGGGCTAGGGTTAGGTTTAGACCTAAGGCTAGGGTTAGAGTTAAGGCCAGTGTTATGGTTAGGGTTAGGGTTATGGCTAGAGTTAGGGCTAGGGTTAGGGTTAGGTTTAGGTTTAGGTTTAAGGCTCGGTTTACGGTTATGGTTAGGTTTAGGGTTAGGTCTAGGGCTAGGGTTAGTGCTAGTGTTAGAGTTAGGTTTAGGACTAGGGTTAGGTTTAGGGCTAGGGTTACGGTTAGGGATAAGGTTATGGTTAGGGTTAGGGTTAGGGCAAAGGGAGGGGTTAGCTCTAGGTTTAGAGTTAGGTTTAGGTTTATTGCTACGGTTAAAGGTAAGGTTAGGGGTAGTGTTAGGGCAAGGGTTAGGGTTAGGGTTAGGGCCAGGGTTTTGGCTAGGGTTAGGGTTAGGGCTCTGGTTAGGGTTAGTGTTAGGGTTATTGCTAGGGTTAGGGTTATGGTTAGGGTTAGGGCTAGCGTTAGGGTTAGGGTTAGGGTTAGGGTTAGGTTTAAGTTTAGGGCTAATGTTAATGTTAGGGTTATGAGTAAGGTTAGGGTTAGTGTTAGGGCTCGATTTAGGGTTAGGGTTAGGGCTAGGGTTAGGGTAAGGTTTATGTTTAGGGTTAGTGTTAGGGCTAGGGTTTGGGTTAGAGTTAGGGTCAGGGTTAAGGCTAGGGCTAGGGTTAGGGTTAGGGTTAGGGCTAGGTTTAGGTTTAGGGTTATGGTTAGGGTTAGGTCTAGGGTTAGGCTTAGGGTTATGGCTAGGTTTTTGGTTAAGATTAGGGTTAGGACTAGTGTTAGGGTTAGGGCTAGGTTTAGGTTTAGAGTTATGGTTAGGGTTAGGGCTAGGGTTAGGATTAGGGTTATGGCTAGGTTTATGTTTAAGATTAGGGTTAGGACTAGTGTTAGGGTTAGGTTTAAGTTTAGGTTTAGGGCTAGGGTTAAAGTTAGGGTTAGGAATAAGGTTAGGGTTAGTGTTAGGGCTCGATTTATTGTTAGGTTTAGGGCTAGGGTTAGTGTTAGGTTTATGTTTAGGCTTAGGGTTAGGGCTAGGGTTTGGGTTAGAATTAGAGTTAGGGTTAAGGCTAGGGCTAGGACTAGGCTTACGGTTAGGTCTAGGGTTAGGGTTAGGGTTAGGGCTAGGATTAGGGTTAGGTTTAGTTTTAGGTTTAGGGCTACGGTTGAGTTTAGGTTTGGGAGTAAGGTTAGGGTTAGTGTTAGGGCTAGGGTTAGGGCAAGGACTACGTTTAGAGCTAAGGCTATGGTTAGTGTTGAGGCCAGGGTTATGTTTAGGGGTAGGGTTCGAGCTCTGGTTAGGCTTAGTTTTAGTGTTAGGGCTAGGGTTAGGGTTAGGGCTAGGTTTAGGGATAGGGTTAGGGTTAGGTTTAGGTTTGTTTTAAGGCTAGGGTTACACTTAGGTTTAGGAATAGTGTTAGGGTTAGGGTTAGTGCTTGGGTTAAGGTTAGTTTTAGGTTTAGGTTTAAGGCTAAGGTTAAGGTTAGGGTTAGGAATAGGGTTAGGGTTAGGGTTAGGGCTAGTGCTAAGGTGAGGGTGAGGTTTAGGGCTAGGTGTAGGCGAGGTTTAGGGCTAGGTATAGGGTTAAGGTTAAGGCTAGGGTTAAAGTTAATGCAAGGGTTACGTTTAGGGTTAGGAATACGGTTAGGGTTAGGGTTAGGGTTAGTGCTAGGGTTAGGGTTAGGGTTAGGTTTAGGTTTAGGGCTAGTGTTAAGGCTAGGGTTAGGGTTAGGGTTAGGGTTAGGGCTAGGGTTAGGGTTAGGGTTAAGGATAGGATTAGGTTTAGGGTTAGGTTTAGGTTTAGGGTAGGGTTGAGGTTTGGGTTAGGAATAAGTTTAGGGTTAGTGTTAGGGTTAGGGCAGGGTTAGGACAAGAGCTAGGTTCAGAGCTAAGGCTAGGGTGAGTGTTAAGGCCAGAGTTATGTTTAGGGGTAGGTTTAGGGCTCTGTTTAGGCTTAAGTTTAGTGTTAGGGCTAGGGTTAGGGTTAGGGCTAGGGTTGGGATAGGGTTAGGGTTAGGTTTAGGTTTGGTTTTAGGCTAGGGTTACGGTTAGGGTTAGGAATAGGGTTAGGGTTAGGGTTAGGGTTAGTGCTAGGGTTAGGGTTAGGGTTAGGTTTAGATTTAAGGCTAGGGTTACAGTTAGGGTTAGGAATAGGGTTATGGTTAGGTTTAGGGTCAGGGCTAGAGTTAGGGTTAGGGCTTTTTTTAGGGTTAGGGTTATGTTTAGGTTTAGGGCTAGGGTTAAAGTTATGGTTAGTAGTAAGGTAGGCTTAGTATTAGGACTATGGTTAGGGTTAGGATTAAGGATAGGGTTAGAGTTAAGTCCTGGGTTACATTTAGGGCTAGGGTTAGGGTTAGGGTTAGGTTTAGTGTTAAGGCTAGGGTTACATTTAAGGCCAGGGTTACATTTAGGGTTAGGTTTAGGGTAGGGTTAGCGTTAGGTATAGGGATAGAGATAGTGTTAGCATTAGGGTTGTAGCCAGCGTTAGGGTAGGGTTAGGGCTAGGGTTAGGGTTAGAGTTAGGGTTAGGGTTAGGGCTAGGGCTATAGGGCTAGTGTTAGGTTATGGTTAGGGCTATGATTAGGGTTAGGGTTAGGGTTATGGCTAGGGTTAGTGTTAGGGCTAGGGTTAGGGTTATGATTAGTGTTTTAGCCAGGGTTAGGTTTAGGGTTAGGTTTAGGTTTATGTGGTGAGCCGGGAGAAGACCAGGTGGACAGAAGCAAACAAGAGCTTGGCCTTTTCCCTTATCTTTCCCCTGACAGCGGGGTTTTTGTGTACATAAATTGCCTCTAATATTAGACTCTTGAAGAGGGAGTTGGTTTTCTGGCAAGGTCAGTAGCGCATACTATTTCCAGACTACAGAGACAGTTTTATCAAATATGGGAGGTTCTGACCTTAGAATGTCTGAGAAGGAGAAAAACCGATTGTTCCCAAGCATGATCTTTTTGCTTATTGTAAACAGTTCTGTGCTTATAAAAGGTATGTAACTAATAAACTCGGCGCGACAGTTCCACACTGTCCGCCCTCCCAGTAACTAAGAGTCTGTGTTTTAATCCTCTCCCTACCCTTCAGGTGCCCCTCGACTGCAGTGCCGGCAGGCTCCGGCAGGTTTATGGCTAGGGCTAGGGTTAGGGATAGGGTTAGGGTTAGGTTTAGGCTTCGGTCTATGGTTAGGGTTAGTGTTAAGGCTAGGTTTAGAGTTAAGGTCAGGGTTACGTTTAGGGTGAGGGTTAGGGTAAGGTTTAGGGTTAGGGTTAGCATTAGGCTTAGCGTTAGGGCTAGGTTTAGGGTTAGGGTATGGATAGGGTTAGGGTTAGGTCTAGGGTTAGAGTTAGAGTTATGGCTAGGGCTAGGGTTAGGGTTAGGGTTAGGTTTAGGGTAAGGTTGAGGTTTGGGTTTGGTGTAAGGTTAGGGTTAGGGTTAGGGTTAGGGCTAGGGTTAGGGTTAAGGCCAGGGTTACATTTAGGGTTAGGGCTAGGGTTAGGTTTTGGGTTAGGGCTAGGATTAGGGTTAGGGTTAGGGTTAGGTTTAGGGTAAGGTTGAGGTTTGGGTTTGGTGTAAGGTTAGGGTTAGTGTTAGGGTTAGGGCTAGGGTTAAGGCAAGAGCTAGGTTCAGACCTAAGGCTTTGGTTAGTGTTAAGGCCAGGGTTATGTTTAGGGGTAGGGTTAGGGCTCTGTTTAGGCTTAAGTTTAGTGTTAGGGCTAGTGTTAGGGTTAGGGGTAGTATTAGGGATAGGGTTAGGGTTATGTTTAGGTTTGGTTTAAGGCTAGGTTTAGGGCTAGGGTTAGGAATAGGGTTAGGGTTAGGGTTACGGTTAGTGCTAGGGTTAGGGTTAGGGTTAGGGCTAGTGGTAGGGCTAAGTTTAGGGCTAGGTCTAGGGTTAAGGTTAAGGCTAGGGTTACGGTTAGTTTTTGGGTTAGGGATAGGGTTAGGGTTATGGTTAAGGTTAGGGCTACGGTTAGGTTTAGGGTTAGGGCTAGGGTTAGGGCTAGGATTAGGGTTAGGTTTAGGTTATGGACTAGAGTTAAAGTTAGGGTTAGGAGTAACGTTATGGTTAGAGTTAGTGCTAGGGTTAGTGTTAGGGTGATGGCTCGGGTTAGGGTTAGGGTTAGGGTTAGGGTTAGGTTTAGGGTTAGGGTTAATTCTAGTGTTAGGGTTAGGGTTATGGTTAGGGTTAGCGTTAGCGTTAGGTTTTGGGTTAGGCTTAGGGTTAAGGCAAGGTTTAGAGTTAAAGCCAGGTTTACGTTTAGGGTTAGGGCAAGGGTAAGGTTTAGGGTTAGGGCTATGGTAAGGTTTAGGCTTAGGGATAGGGCTAGAACTAGGCTTAGGGTTAGGTCTAGGGTTAGAGCTAGGGTTAGGTTTAGGGTTTGGTTTAGTTTTAGGGCTATGATTAAGGTTAGGATTGGGAGTAAGATTAGGGTTAGGGTTAGGGTTAGGGCTATTTTTAGGGCAAGGGCTAGGTTTGGAGCTAAGGCTACAGTTATATTTAAGGCCAGGGTTATGGTTAGGTGTAGGGTTATGGCTCAGGTTAGGGTTAGGTTTAGGGTTAGAGCTAGGTTTAGGGTTAGGGTTAGGGCTAGGTTTAGGTTTAGGGCTAGGGTTAGGGCTAGGATTAGGGTTACGATTAGGCTTAGGTTTAAGGCTATGGTTACAGTTAGGGTTAGGAATAGGGTTAGGGTTAGGGTTAAGGTTAGGGCTAGGGTTAGGTTTAGGGTTAGGGCTAGGGTTAGGGTTAGGTCTAGGGTTAGGGTTAGGGTTAGGTTTAGGGTTAGGTCTAGGGTTAGGTTTAGAGTTAGGGTAAAAGCTAGAGATAGAGTTAAGGCCAGGGTTACCTTTAGGGTTAGGTTTAGGGTTAGGGTTAGGGTTTGGGCTAGGTTTAGGGTTAGGGTTAGGGTTAATATTAAGATTAGGGTTAGGGTTAGGGCTAGGGTTAGGGTTAAATGTAAGGCTAGGGTTAGTTAAGGCAACGGCTGCGGTTAGGGTTATGGTTAGGGATAGGGTTAGTTTTAATGGTAAGGCTAGGGTTAGAGTTAAGGCAAGGGTTACAGTTAGGGTTAGGCTTAGGGCTTGGGTTAGGTTTAGTCTTAGCATTAGGGTTAGGGCTAGGATTAGGGTTAGGGTTATGGGTAGGGTTACGGTTAGGGTTAGGTTTAGGGCTAGGGCTAGGGTTAGGTTTAGGGTTATGGGTAAGGTAGGGGTAGGGTTATTGTTAGGTTTAAGGCTAGGACTAGTGTTTGGGTTAGGTTTAGGGCTAGGGTTAGGGCATAGTGTTGCTCGTTAGTGTTAGTGTTAGGGTTAGGGGTAGGTTTAGGGTTAGGGTTAGGTTTAAGACTAATGTTAGGTTTAGGGTTAGGGCTAGGGTTAGGGTTAGGGGTACGACTAGAATTAGGGTTAGGATTAGGGCTAGGGTTGTTTTTATGGTTAGTGTTAGGGCTAGGGTTATGTTTAGGGTTAGGACTAGGGTTAGGGTTAGGTCTAGGGTTAGGGTTAGGGTTAGGTTTAGGGTTTGGGCTCTGTTTAGGGTTAGGATTAGGGCTAGGAGTAGGGTTCAGTTTAGGGTTAAGGTTAGGGTTAAGATTAGGGCTAGAATTAGGGCTAGATTTAGAGTTAGGGTTTTGTTTTGGTTTAGGACTAGGGTTAAGGTTAGGGTTAGGAGTGGTATTAGGGTTAGGGTTAGTGTTGGGCATAGTGTTAGGGTTAGAGTTAGTGTTAGGGTAGGGCTAGGGCTAGGGTTAGGGCTAAGGTTAGGGTTAGAGTTAGGGTTAGGGTCAGGGTTAGGGTCATGGCTAGGGTTGGAGTTAAGACCAGGGTTGTGGTTAGTGATACAGATAGGGCTAGGGATATGGTGAGGTTTAGCATTAGGGTTAGGGCTTCGGTTAGGGTTAGGGTGAGGGCTAGGGTTAGGTTTTGGTTTTGGCCTAGGCCTAGGGTTAAGGTTAAGTCTAGGGATAGAGTAAGGACTAGGTTTAGGTTTAGCGTTAGGGTTAGGGTTAGCTTTAATTATAGGGTTAAGGTTAGGGCTTCGTTTAGGGTTAGAGTTAGGGCTAGGGTTAGGGTTAGGGTAAGGTTAGGGTTAGGGTGAGGTTTAGGGCTAGGGGTAAGGTTAATGTTAACGCTAGGTTAAAGTTAAGGTAAGGGTTATGTTTAGGTTTAGGGTTAGGACTAGGTTTAGGATTAGGGCTAGGTTTAGGTTTAAGGCAAGGGTTAGTGTTAACGCCAGGGATACGTGTAGGGTTAGGGCGAGGGTTAGGTTAAGGGCTTTAGTTAGGGTTAGGCTTAGGGTTAGGCCTAGGACTAGGCTTAGTGTTACGGCTAGGGTTAGGATTAAGGTTATTGCTAAAATTAGGGTTAGGGTTAGGTTTGGTTTAGGGCTATGGTTAAGGTTAGGATTAGGGCTAGAGTTAGGCTTAGGATTAGGTTTAGGTTTAGGGCTAGGTTTAAGGTTAGGGTTACTGTTTGGGCTAGGGTTACCGTTAAGGTTTGGGCTAGGGTTAAGGCAAGGGCTAGGTTTAGAGCTAAGGCTAGTGTTAGAGTTAGGCCAGGGTTATGGTTAGGGGTAGGATTAGCGCATGTTTTAAGGTTAGGGCTAGGGTTAGGGGTAGTGCTAGGATTAGGGTTAGGGTTAGCGATAGGGATAGGGCTAGTGTTAGGGCTAGGATTGGGATTAGTATTAGGGCTAGGGCTTGGGTTAAAGGTAAGGCTGTGGTTATAGTTAAGGGAATGGTTTCGGTTAGGGTTAGGGTTAGAGCTGGGGTTACGGTTATTGTTAGGTTTAGGTTAAGGTTAAGTTTAGGTTTAGGGTTAGGGTTAGCGCTAGGTCTAGGGTTAGGGCTAAAGTTAAGGTTAGGTTTAGTGTTAGTGCTAGGGTTATTGTTAAGGTTAAGGATAGTTTTATATTTATGGTTAGTGTTAGGGCTAGGGTTAGGTTTAGGGTTAGGGTTAGGGCTAGGGTTAGTGTTAGTCTTAGCATTAGGATTAGCGCTAGGGTTAGTAGTAGGGTTAGGGTTAGGGTTAGGTTTAGGGCTAGGTCTAGGGTTAGGGGTAGGAGTAGGGGTAGGGTTATGGTTAGGGTTAGGTTTAATGCTAGGTCTAGGGTTAGGGTTAGGGTTAGGGTTACAGTTAGGGTTTGGGCTATGTTTAGGGTAAGGATTAGGGTTAGGGCTAGGTTTTAGGTTAGGGTTAAGGTTAGTGTTAAGAATAGGTCTAGAATTAGGGCCTGAATTAGAGTTAGGGTTACGTTTCGGTTTAGGACTATGGTTAATGTTAGGGTTAGGAGTAGTATTAGGGTTAGGGTTAGGGTTAGTGTTGGGCATAGTGTTAGGATTAGAGTTAGTGTTAGGGTAGGACTAGGGCTAGAGTTAGGGTTAGGATTAGGGTTATGGCTAGGGTTAGAGTTAAGACCAGGTTTATTTTTAGGATTGTGCTTAGGGATAGTTTTATTGCTATGGTTAGGATGAGGTTTAGCATTAGGTTTTGGGCTAGGATTAGGCTTAGGGTTAGGGCTAGGGTTAGGTTTAGGTTTAGGGTTAGGGCTAGGTCTAGGGTTAAGGTTAGGCTAGGTTTAGGGTAAGGACTAGGGTTAGTTTTAGAGTAAGTTCTAAGGTTAAGGTTAGCTTTAGGGTTAGGGTTAGGATTAGGGCTAGGGTTAGGGTTAGCTTTAGCGTTAGGGTTAATGTTAGGGTTAGGTTTAGGGTTAGAGCTTGGGTTAGAGTTAGGGCTAGGGTTAGAGTTAAGGCAAGGGTTAGGGTTATGGCTAGGGCTAGGATTAGCTTTAGGGTTAGGGTTAGGGTTAGGGCTAGGTTTAGGGTTAGGGCTAATTTTAGGTTTAAGGCCAGGGTTACGTTTAGGGTTAGGGTGAGGGTTAGGTTTAGGGCTATGGTTAGGGTTAGGCTTAGGGTTAGGTCTAGGACTAAGCTTAGGGTTACGGCGAGGTTTAGGGTTAAGGTTAGGGTTAGTGTTATGGTTAGCGTTAGGTTTAGTTTTAGGGCTAGGTTTAAGGTTAGGGTTAGGAGTAATATTAGGCTTAGTGTTAGGCCTAGGGTTAGGGTTAAGGTTAGGGCTAGGGTTAAGGCATGGGATAGGTTTAGAGCTAAAGCTAGGGTTAGAGTTAAGGCCAGGATTATGGTTAGGGGTAGGTTTAGGGCTAGGTTTAGGGTTAGGGGTACTGCTAGACTTAGGGTTAGGGTTAGGACTAGGGGTAGGGCTAGTTTTAGGGCTAGGGTTAGGATTAGGTTTAGGGCTAGGGCTTGGGTTAAGGTTCAGGCTAAAGTTATAGTTAAGGCAATGGTTTCGGTTAGGGTTAGGGTTAGGGCTAGGTTTAGGGTTATGTTTAGTTTTAGACCTAAGATTTGGTTTAGGTTTAGGGTTAGGGTTAGCACTAGGTCTAGGGTTAGGGCTAAGGTTAAGGTTAGGTTTAGTGTTAGTGCTAGGGTTATTGTTATGGTTATGGCTAGTTTTATATTTATGGTTAGTGTTAGGGCTAGGGTTAGGGTTAGCGCTAAGGTTACGGTTAGGTTCAGGGTTAGCGCTAGGAATAGGTTTAGGGCTAGGGCTAGGTTTAGGATTGGGGCTAGGGTTAGGGTTATGGTTAGGGTTTGCGCTAGGTTTAGAGTTATGGTTAGGGTTAGTTTTAGGTTTAGGGTTAGGTTTAGGGTTAGGGCTAGGGTTAGGTTTAGGGTTAGAGTTAGGACTATGGTTAGGGTTAGGGTTAGGGCTAGGGTTAGGTTTAGGGTTAGGGTTAGGACTATGGTTAGGGTTAGAGCAAGGGCTAGGTTTAGAGCTAAGGCTAGGGTTACATTTCAGGCCAGGCAGAGATTCTTAATACCTGAAGGACACTGTGTAGGCACTGGGAAAATGCTGTATATTTTCATTATTCCATCTAAATGAGTTGGCATTATTTTGTTAGGTACAAAGCCTATATTGAATGAGTTGGCACTTTATGAATGTTGCTGAAAGAACTTGCTGTTGCTAGATATTGAAGTATTAACAACTCTTAGAAATCAAAATGGTAGTCAAACTAGTCTAGAGCTGGCCGTTTAATCAAAATTCTACTGAAACACGGGAAATTCACTAGGATGGAATTGAAATCACTGGACATATGGAATCAAACATTGAATATACAGAATGAAAGACTAAGTACTTAGGACAGTGCCTCAAAGAGAATACATGTTCAAAGAGCTTTCATATCTGAAGGAAACTGTTTAGTCACTGGGTAATATTGATGAAACACTTGGGAAGTGAATTAGAGAGTAGTTACATTTACACTTTAGTGTAAATTAGAGTGGGTTTTGAAAGAAGGTGAGTACAGCCTTAAATCTGGATTTTATGGGGCTCACTTTCAATGCTTAATTACACACAGCTGTTGCCAATTTGGGCTAGGACTAGGGTTAGGGTTACTGTTAGGGCAAAGGTTAGCATTAGGTTTAGGGATAGGGTATGGTCATGGTAAGGGATAGGGTTTGTTATAATGTCAGATTTCAAATTAGATTTAGGGTAAAGTTTAGAGTCTATTCTAGCTTTATTGTTTGCAATAGAGCTTGGTGTAGTGACAGTGCTAGAACTCTGTTTTTTGTTAGGACTAGGACGAGTGGCCTTTTATAATGTTTGCTTAAAGAATAAACTCCGTTTCGTAGGGATCACATACCTGCATGAAAATAGAAGCATCTCACAAGCATAACAACGAGAGAGCAGTGACATCATAGGAATGTGTCCTAAACACTGGCAGTATGATGGAGGAATCTTCATATCTCTCCTGCGGTGTTGAGAATCCAAGAAATTTGTATTTCAAGATTTGTGACGAGTAGGACAGTCTTTTTTTTTTATTAATTTTTTATACATGTCTCCCCATGCTAGGACAGTCTTTTAATTGGAGTAATTTACACTTCTAGAGCATTACCTATGAAAACGGCTGTATAAACACGTGAGATTCACAATGAATGAGCTTGAACTACTGCACAATGTCTGAAACACTCTCAGCATTCCAAATGACATTTTGGAAGAAATTGTAAGAAGGTTCTTTTAAAAGTAAGAATATATGTGCAGAGATTCTTAATACCTAAAGGACACTGTGTAGGCACTGGGAAAATGTGTTCAAAGAGCAGACAAGTGAGTGTGATGCTGTATATATTCATTATTCCATCTAAATGAGTTGGCGTTATTTTGGTATGTACAAAGCCTATATTGAATGAGTTGGCACTTTAAGAATGTTGCTGAAAGAATTTGCTGTTGCTAGATATTGAAGTATTAACAACTCTTAG
>PVJN01034353.1:0-22828 GCA_004026805.1 Lasiurus borealis | reverse complement strand
GAAAATAAACTTTGTAAATTATTCAGAGTAGTATTGGTTTGCCTTAACAGCAATGTTCTCATTAAAGTTTGGACTTAGGAAAAAACACCAGTGTATTCTGCTTCTAGTTTTCACTACACATAAATTGTGCCAATAGCACACAGCCAAGACCTGGTAAAGAAAGACAAACCAGGGCTATATTGGGCCTCTCAGCAGCAGATTGGCTATTAGCCATTTGTTTCTTTCATTTATCTAATATTTAGAATGGAGAGAAAATCTGATGAACTCTCTTGAGTCGGTTAGCTTTGGATCAGTGTGAGAGGGAGGGACATGTGCACTATCAAATATAATAGAAACATGGTCCTTGGTAGTCCCCTCATAATATAGCAGGGCCTTTTTATTTAGTAGTTTAATTATTTAAGTATAAATGAGAGATAGGTGTTGAATCAACTGGGTACTTGATTTTCAATCTTAAAGATTAAAGATAGGGCCTTGGGCATTTTGAGGGGTTATTGTGGGATCCCTGAAATCACACTATATCTAATAAGTCTTACTAGCTCTGAGAATCTTTTTAATCTCTCTTGTTTTACAGAGAAAGAGAGAGAGAGAAACATTGATATGAGAGAGAAACATCAGTCAGTGGCCTCCTGACATGCCTAGATTGGAGAATCAAACCCTGAACCTGAATATGTGCCCTGACCAGGAATCGAACCTGCCACCCTTCAGCATATGGCACAATGCTCCAACCAACTGAGCCAGACTGGCCAGGTTTCTTTTTAATCTGTTCATTAAAGAGGAACAGAAGAGAGGAATCAAGTGATCCAGTCATGGCTGCTGCTTTCTCTTATATGGTTGCTGGTAATGGCCTTTCTCTCATTGGCTTCTTCCAGAACTTGGAGTTCTCTCAGTTCCGTTAGGAAGCTGTTTGCCAGGCTCTTTTTCTTTCATTCCCTCTCTTTCCTGTGTTAACAGACTGAATTCCTTCTATCACCACCTAATGCAAGAGTCCCATACAGCATGCTGTTCTTTTCTTGAACACTTGGTATTTACCATTTTGGTTCATTAACTCATTTTCCCCCTTGATATCCTAGAATGTAAGTAGCAGTCTGCTCTTTTATAATACTAGTTTCTCACACTTTTGTTATTAAGATATAACTAACTTCTTGGCTGAAAATTTCTATGATATAACTCAAAGAAAAAGACTTGTTTATTTTCATACTGGGACTTAAATAAATTGTTTTTGAGCAGTGGTAGTTGGTTTCCTAACAACTTGCCCCCTCTATGAGAAAATGTATTCAAAAGCACCTAGCTCAGTGACTAACACTTGATGCTATTCAGGTAATATTAGCTTCCATTTTATCTAGATTTTTGTAAATGATTTTTTTAAGTCATAATGTAAAAGTAATACATATCTATCATAGGAAAAGTAAACGTAGGTAAGCATAATAAAATCAAATCACATTGTTATCCTATTGTTAACATTGTGAATTTTTCCACCCAAAATTAGGGTCATACTGTATTTAGTTTTTTTATTGCCCTTTTTTTGTGTAACATACCAAAAATACTTTCTCACATCACTAAACATCCCTTTAAAACATAAATTTTTAGTGACTATAATATTCAATTGTATAAGAATGTCATAATTTATTTATTAAACTCTCTGCTTACATATAACATTCTTGTATTAAGTGGCAGGGTGTGTGTATATATGTGTATTTAAGTCTTCCTGTCTTATCCTGGGCTTTTGAGAGACATGGTGGTAAAAGGAAAAGAAAAAAATAACTCAGCTGACTGCTTCTAATACCAATTCAGATATGTCTGTTCTTCATGGTGTCCCTAATCTAACTATCTAATTACCACTGTATTCTGAGTCCCTGAGTCATTGTTACCTTCTCTATTGTCCCCTATTCCCCAAACTCTCCAACTTCCATATCTCAGCTAATGGCTTTGCCTTCTATTTAAATAAGATCAAGAGTATTTGACACAATCATGTTTAACTATCTGACCGCCTCAAAATGTTTCAATATTTTTAGCTTTCCTAACTTTACTTTCTTTCTTGAAATGTTTTCTTGTTTAGCTATTACTATAGTATACTATTCTAGTTTTTCCTTATCTCTCTATTTTTCTAAGTCTTTTATCTGACTTTAATACTTCTTTCCAGTTAAATATTTATTTCTCTTAATAGTTTGTTCTTGGTTTCATTAAGCTATTCAATTTCCCTACATAACGTCCAAGTACCTATTTTGTGCCACTGAGTTCCAAATTTTGTACCTTCTCAACTTTCTAGAACTCTAGCCATAATTTCAGCTGTTGTGTAGTTCCAGCAACCTTTTCTAAACCTGTTTTTATTCTCTGCTCTAGTTAATGATATTAATGCAATCCAAGATACTTAAGCCCAAAATTGTCATTTTTATCTTTTTCCCACGATCCCATATCTAGTAAGATACTGTTCTTATGCAGATTATCTCTCACTAATGTTTAGGATAACTAGAGGCCCAGTACATGAATCATGGGTGGGGTCCAGCCGGCCTGCCTCAATGGGGGCCGATCATGGCCAGGCTGGCTCTGCTCCTGATCAGGGTTGGGGGGCCTATTGGGACCCTGATTGGGCCAATTGGCCACCATAGTGCATGTCATAGTGATAGGTCATACTGGTCATTCTGGCATTTTGGGCGCTTGGCTTTTATATATATAGATAGTGCTTATTTTATTCTGCTTTGAATTATAACTAACTCTCTTTGGATTTGAAACTTCTTAAAGGAAGATCCTATCATAACCATCTCTCTGTTGAATTAAAGAATATTCTTCAAGGCTTTTTTCTAAACTTGAGTCAGTGTTTTACTATATCATTAACTGGCTTTCCTTAGGCAATAAGAACTTGGTCATGATTCATGATTTGATTATATGTATGTGGCATTGTAATACGCTATTCTTAGGGTTAATGCAGGAAAGGGTGTGGTTTTAATTGCTGCATAACCTGACAGAATATATGGGAAGATTTTAAATGGATTTAGCTGTTATTGTAACAATGGAATCTTTCCTAATTAGCTAGATTTTAGTATCTGCAGATGAGACCTGTTTTTTCTTTCAATTTTATTTTGTATTGGTTTAAAATATTCAGCAAAGGGGTAAGACAGTCATATACTTTTACATAGTATTTCCTTTGATATTTCCAGTACCAACCGACACTACACATAGTTATCACAATAGTATTGACTATATACTCTGTGCTTTATTGTGTCCCTGTTACTATTTTATACTGCAATTTGTGCTTTTAAAAAAATGTATATTTTTATTGATTTCAGAGAGGAAGGGAGAGGGAGAGAGAGATAGAAACATCAATAATGAGAGAGAATCATTGATTGGCTACCTCCTGCATATCCCCTACTGGGGATTGAGCCTGCAACTCGGGCATGTGCCCTTGACCAGAATCAAATCTGGGACCCTTCAGTCCCTAGGCTGACATTTATCCACTGAGCTGGACTGGCTATCATTGTGCTTTTTTTTTTTTTTAATATATTTTATTGATTTTTTTGTAGAGAAGAAGGGAGAGGGATAGAGAATTAGAAACATTGATGAGAGGAAAACATCGATCAGCTGCCTCCTGCAACACTCCCTATTTGGGATGTGCCTGCAACCAAGGTATATGCCCTTAACTGGAATCGAACCTGGGATTCTTCAGTCTGCAGGTTGACGCTTTATCCACTGAGCCAAACCAGTCAGGACTCACTGTGCTTTTTAAAAAATATGTATTTTTATTGATTTCAAAGAGGAAGGCAGAAGGAAAGAGGGATAGAAACATCAATGATGAGAGACTTATCCATCAGCTGCCTCCTGCACACCTCCTACTTGGGATCAAGCCTGAAACCTGAGCATGTGCTCTGATAGGAATCAAACTTTGACTTCTTGATTAATAAGTTGACCTGCAACCACTGAGCCCCACCAACCAGGCTATGATATTAATTAATAAAATTTAGATTTCAGATAATACAATTCTGTAATACATCATTTGTACATTGTATTGTATATTTGCTCCCAATTTGAAGCACCAATTTGTGCTTCTTAATCCTTTACCTCTTTTATTCAGTCACCCAATTCCTCTTCCTTCTGGCAACCACCAGTTTGTTCTTTGTGTCTGTGAGTCTATTTTAATTTTTTTTGTTCTTTAGATTCCACATGTAAGTGATATCATATATTTGCCTTTCTCTAACTGACTTATTTTACTATCCATCCTGTCTCAAATGGTATGATTTCATTCATGTTTTTTATGGCTGAGTAATGAATGTTCCATTGTATATATGTATCACAACTCTTTTTTTATCTACTTGTCTATTGATGGGCATTTGGGTTGCTTCCAAGTCTTCACTATCCTATACAATGGTACCTCGAGATACGAGTGCCCTAACATATGAGATTTTTGACATACAAGACATCAAGCGAGCGATTTTTTGCTTTGAAATACGAGCAACATTTGAGATAGGAGTAATCGCGCGGATCGGCTGGCTGCACATGACCCACCAGTTTACCACGACTGGAGAGTCTCATAGTTTCCCAAGCCTCAGTCAATGTGCTTGTTTACCTTGTTGTCGAAGCATCTTTTGTGCATTTACATACTTTATCAAATTTCTTTTTATAACCATGGGTCTGAAGAAAGCGAGTGGAAAGGTCAGTGCTCGGAAGAGGATGATGTCTATTGAATTAAAGCGTGAAATCATAGAAAAATATGAGCAAGGTGTGAGAATGGCTGACTTGGCGAGGCAGTACAGGCGTAGTACTTCAACAATATGCACTGTGCTTAAACAGAAGGAGTCGATAAAGGGTATAGGCATTACAATAATTTCTAAGCTCCATAGCTCTCTCCATGAAAAGATGGAGAAGCTACTGATGGTGTGGGTGATGGAGAAGCAGCTTAAAGGAGATACATTAACACAGGGCATCATATGCGAGAAGGCGCGAGCGATTTACGGTGATTTGCTGGAGCAGACCCCATACACTTCCACGGACAAAGCATCGAAAAACTCATTTAAAGCCAGTAGAGGCTGGTTCAATAACTTCAGGAAAAGGTCCAGCATTCACTCCATTGTCAGGCATGGTAAGGCATCAAGTTCGGATGTGAAGGCAACTGAGGATTACCTCAAAACTTTTTCTGAAATGATAGAAGCCAAAGGATATATCCCCCAGCAAGTTTTCAAATGTGATGAGACAGGGCTTTTCTGGAAGAAGATGCTGAATAGGACTTATATAACAGCAGAGGAGAAGGCGATGCCAGGCCACAAACCCATGAAGGATAGGCTAACTCTCGCACTGTGTGCCAATGCAAGTGGCGACTGCAAGATCAAGCCTCTGCTCGTATACCATTCGGAAAACCCGAGTCTTTAAGTCACATAAGATTTTAAAAGATAGCCAAAACCGGGTTGGCTCAGTGGATAGAGCATCGGCCTGCGGACTGAAGGGTCCCAGGTTCGATTCTGGTCAAGGGCATGTACATTGGTTGCGGGCACATCCCCACTAGGGGGCGTGCAGGAGGCGGCTGATCAGTGACTCTCTCTCATTGATGTTTCTAGCTTTCTTTCTCTCTCCCTTCCTCTCTGTGAAAAATCAATAAAATATATTTAAAAAAAAAGATTTTAAAAGATAAACTGCAGGTTATGTGGAGAGCAAACCCGAAGGCATGGGTCACCAGGCAGTTCTTTGTGGAGTGGGTAAACCTGGTTTTCTGCCCTTCTGTTAAGAAATATCTACAGGAAAACAACCTAACCATGCAAGCCCTCCTCACCCACCGAACCTCAAAGATGAACTCCTCAAAGAGTTCAAGTTTATAAAGGTTGTCTACCTACCTCTCAACACCACTCCTATCCTGCAGCCCATGGATCAGGAGGTGATTTCTAATTTTAAAAAGCTGTACATCAAGCACCTGTTTTGGCGCTGCTTTGAGGTGACGGAGAACACAAACCTCACCCTTCGAGAGTTCTGGAAGAACCACTTTAACATCGTGATATGCCTCAGAATTATTGATCAGGCCTGGCTGGGTGTTACAAAGAGGACTTTGACCTCTGCATGGAAGAAGCTGTGGCATGAGGCTGTAACCCAAAGGACCTTCGAAGGATTCGAACCCGAGGTGCCAGTGGAGGAGGAGATAGTGTCTCTGGGAAAATCCATGGGCCTGGAGGTGGATGAGAGAGACATGAATGAGCTCGTCGAGGAGCACTCTCTGGAACTCACCACGGAGGAGTTACAAGAGTTGCAGTCTCAGCAACATGCGGAGGTTTTCCAAGAAATTGGTTTCTAGGAGGAGCCAGAGGTGGAGGAGATCTCTACAAGTGAGATGAAGGAGATCTTAGGAATGTGGGAGAGGGTGTCACACTTCATGGAAAAGAAACACCTCAAAAAAGTTGCTACTGGTCGTGCATCAGAGCTGTTCAATGAAACTTGCCTCACCCATTTCAGAAACATTCTGAAAGGGAGGAAGAGGCAAACCTCGTTGGACACTTTTTTTTTTAATCGGCCAAAAATGCAAAGACCAGTAGCAATTAAGTTCAGTGAAGATTAGTTAAGTTACATTCAGTTTAGGGATAAAGTGTAGCATTAAGAGTGTAATGAGCCAAAACCGGTTTGGCTCAGTGGATAGAGCGTCAGCCTGCGGACTGGAAGGTCCCAGGTTCGATTCCCGTCAAGGGCATGTATCCTGGTTGCGGGCACATCTCCAGTAGGGGGCATGCAGGAAGCGGCTGATCGATGTCTCCCTCTCACCAATGTTTCTAACTCTCTATCCCTCTCCCTTCCTCTCTGTAAAATATCAATAAAAATATATTTAAAAAAAAAAAGACTGTAATGAGTAGGTAAATACACTTTATAAAACCAGTTTATTCCTTTACATTCTCTTTTATTATGTTTTTATACAATATTTGTCATTTATAAATACATTTTTCTTATTCAAAAACACATAACAAGAACAACTGGGGTGTCATTTTGGGGGCTGGAACGGATTAACGGCATTTCAATTGATTTCAATGGGGAAATTTGCTTTGAGATATGAGCAACTTGATATAAGAGCAAGGTTACGGAACGAATTAAACTCATTTCTTGAGGTACCACTGTATAATAAAGACCTAATATGCAAATGATCATCATGCCATAACAGCTCAGACACTCAACACTGGGGAGAGAGGAATGGGGACCAGCCAGACACAAATGAGCTTACAAGAAAGGAATGGGGACCAGTCTAGCACAAATGAGCTCACAAGAGAGGAATTGGGACCAGTCAGGCACAAATGAGCTCACGAGAAAGGAATGGGGACCAGCCACACTGCAGCCAGGAGAGGGACAAGCTGCCCGCCCTGCAGACCTGGGCGCCAGTGGCTTGGGCTGTGGCCTGGGAGGGGGACAAACCGCCCAACCCTTGGTCCTGGGTGCCAGTGGCTATGCCTGCAGCTGTGGCCTTGGAGAAGGACAAGCTGCCTGCCCTACGGTCCTGGGTGAAGCCACCCGCCCATGGTCCCCTGTGGCTGCAGCTGGCCTGGGTGAAGCTGCCCCGGTCCTGGGTGCCAGTGGTCCCAGATTGCGAGAGGCAGTCGGACATTCCCTGAGGGGTCCCAGACTGGAAAGGGTGTAGGCCAGGCTAAGGGACACTCTCCTCTCACCCACACAGTGCACGAATTTTGTGCACCAGGCCTCTAGTTATAAATAGTGCTGCAAGGAATATAAGGGTGCATATATTCTTTTGAATTAGTGTTTTGGGTTTCTTTGGATAATCCCCAGAAGTGGGTTCACTGGATTATAAGGCAGTTTAATTTTTAATTTAATTTTTTTTTTAGGAAACTCCACTCTATTTTCCAGTATATATTTCCACAAATAGTACACTAGGGTTCCCTTTTATCCATATTCTCGCTGACACTTTTTATTTGTTGATTTATTGATGATAGCCTATTCTGACAGATATGAGATGGTATCTCATTGTGGTTTTGCATCTCTGATAATTAGTAATATCAAGTAACTTTTCATATATCTATTGACCATTTGTATGTCTTCCTTGAAAAGTGTCTATTCAGGTCTTCTGTCCACTTTTTAAATTGGATTATTTATGGGTGTGTTTTTTAATGAGTTCTTAATATATTTTGAATATTAGCCCTCATTGGATGATCATTTTCAAATATCTTCTCCCATTGAGTAGGTTGCTTTTTCATTTTGTTGATGGTTCTCTTTACTATGCAAAAACTTTGCAGTTTGCTATAGCACCATTTGTTTATTTTTGCTTTTATTGCCTTTGCTTAAGGAGATATTTCTAAAATATGTATTTTTCTAAGATTGATGTCAAAGACTTCATTGCCGGCTTTCATCTAGAAGTTTTATGGTTTCATAGTTTATATTTAAGTTTTTAATTCATTTTGAGTTTATTCTTGTATGTAGTATAAGAAGGTGGTCTAGTTTTTTTTTTTTCCCATGTATCTGTCTAGTTTTCACCACATCATTTATTGAATAGACTATCTTGACCCTATTGTATGCTCTTGTTCTTTGTCATAGATTAATTGACTTTATAGTCATAGGTTTATTTTGGGCTCTCTGTTTTGTTCCATTGATCTGAATGTCTTTTCTTTATGTCAGTACCATGTTCCTTTGATTACTATGACCTTGAGTATAGTTTAACTAGAGGCCCAGTGCATAAAAATTCATGCACTGGAGAGGGGTGTCCTTCAGCCCAGCCTGCCCCCTCTCACAGTCTGGGAGTCCTCAGGGTTGGGAGTGACCCGGCAATTAGGGTAAGGCGATGCCCCATCATATCTCTGCTGCTACCACTGCCAGCAGTGCAAGCTTTGGCCGGCCCTGGGTGGCTGGGCAGCTGCCATCTGAGGCTTGCCTGCGCCTCAGGCCAGCTCTGAGTGGCTGGGGGGCTGAGGAGAATGGGGAACTCTGGAGGCAGTGTCTGCCGCTCCAGCGGGGCCGAGGGGACTGGGTGCCACCATCTTGTGTCTGTGGGTATCGCTATTTTTGTGAAGATGTTATGGTCAATTAGCATATTCCCTCTTTATTAGATAGTATACAGTGGTACCTCGAGATACGAGTTTAATTCATTCCATAACCTTGAGGCATGGGAAACTATGAGACGCTCGAGTCGAGGTAAACTGGTGGGTCGTGTGCAGCCGGCCAATCCGTGCCATTACTCCTATCTCAAATGTTGCTCGTATTTCAAAGCAAAAATCGCTCGCTTGATGGCTCGTATCTCAAAAATCTCATATGTTAGGGCACTCGTATCTCGAGGTACCACTCTATTAGGTAGTGGATACATTCTATTTTGTTCTTTTTCAAGAAGATATCTGATGTTATTTGGGGTCTTTTGTGCTTCCATTGAATTATTTGAATTATTTGTTTTAAGTCTGTGAAATACCGATAGATATTTTGATAGGATTGTGTTGAATCTATAGATTTATTTGGGTAGTATGGGATTTTAATGTTAATTCTTCCATGAGCATGGTATATGTTCTACTTATTAGTATCTTCTTCAATTCTTTCTTCAAGTCTCATAATTTCCTGTGAACAGGTATTTTACTCCCTTGGTTAAATTTATTCCTAGGTATTTTTTTAAAAGTGTAATTATAAGTGAGATTGTTTTCTTATTTTCCCTTTCTAGTTCACTACTGGTGTATAAAAGTACAATCAATTTTTGAATATTAATTTTGTATCCTGCTACTATACTGAATTCATTTGTTATTTCTAGTAGTTATTTGTTGGAATCTTTAGGGTTCTCTGTATATAGTGTCATGTCATCTGAAAGTAATGACAGTTTTACTTCTTACTTTCCAATTGGATGCCTTTTATTTCATCTTGTCTGAGTGCTGTGACTAGGACTTGCAATTGAATAAGAGTAGTAATAGTGGGCATCCCTATCTTGTTCCTGATCTTATATCAAATGATATGCTTGTAGTTTTGCCCATTGAGTTTGATGTTGGCAGTGGGTTTGTCATATATAGTTTTTATTATGTGGAGGTATGTTCCTACTTTGCTGAGTTTTCATCATAGATGGGTGCTGGATTTTGTCATATGCTTTTCCTGTATCTATTGATATGATCATATGATTTTTATTATTCTGTTAATGTGGTATATCAAGTTAATTGATTTGCACCAACCTGGCATCCCAGAAATCAGTCCCACTTGGTCAGGATGTGTCATATTTTTAATGTATTGCTAGATTTTGTTTGCTAATCATTTGTTGAGGATTTTTGCATCCCTATCATTTCTTATTTTATAGTGATTTTATCTGGTTTTGAAATTAGGATAATGCTGGCCTTGTACAATGAGCTTGGGAGTCTTCCCTACTCTTGGATTGTTTAGACAGTTTGAGCAGAATAGTTGTTAGTTCATCTTTGAATGTTTGATAAAATTTACCTGTGAAGCTATCTGATCCAGGACTGTTTATTGTGAGTGTTTTTATTACTGCGTTAATTTTATTAATTGTAATATGTCTGTTTAGATTTTCTGATTCTTCTTCATTCAGTTTTGGAAGATTGTATGTTTCTAGGAAGAGAGTATGCATTTCTAACAAGTACCCAGGTAATGCTGAAACTGCTGGTCCAGAAACCATACTTTGAGAACCATGATAGTATAGTATTGATCACAAAAGTCTGAGACAGAACTGAAGCTAACCTGTGCCGAATGAATGCTGAGTTGCTTTTAATGCAAGCAGAGTGATACTCATAGGATGGGTATCCACAGTAGTCATTTAATGTATTGCTTTCCTTTTTTATTTTTGTAGATTGGAGCATATGATCAACAAATATGGGAAAAATCTGTTGAACAAAGAGAAATTAAGGTAATATGTTTATTTCATTTTGTGTATTCTGAAACAAAGTTGTATAAATTGATTGTTAACCACATTTTATATAATATCTTTCCATATACTTTTAAGGTATAAATTAATATTAGTCTATCCAAACTTTTAAAAGAAGAAGGTAAACTCTTTTATGATAGCATAGTTCTGTCTTTCCCTCTGATTTTCTTTTCTTTTTAGCATATTTCTAGTCTTTTAAAATGTAATTTTAATGATTATTTTTTGTCAGCTCTTTTCCCCTTTCACTTGTCACCTTATACTTCTAGTTGCTTTTCTTCCCTTTTGATGCTGTCATTGCTCTATACAGTTTATTAAACTGGTAAGTGTTTCAGGACTTTTCCCGCCTGAGTGATCCTGTGCAAATGCTGCTCTTTTTAATTGAGATCTGCTTTTTTTGTGCTACTAACAGAATGACTTGGACGCAAAGAGAGCTGCTGAAAATTTGGTCATTTTAAAAAAGAATTTAGGAAAATAAAGCATTAATTAAAATGTTTTTATAGTAGGTAGTTCCTTCTTGATAAGATTCTCATAGGCCACCTTGCTAGCATGAAAATTATTGTTTAACTAAATGTATTGTTTTTCAGCAATCACTCCTTTTTTGTGATAAGATTTATATTTTTCATTTGCATAGGTAATACTAATCAGTGTGGTCCTGCACGAGCTAAATTTAATCTGGGTCCAGAGAATGTTACTTGAGTTGCTTGACATTTCCGATTTTGTACATAAAGACTTACATGAGATTGAAAACCAATGTTTCTAGTTAACTTAAAAATCTATCCAAAAAAATTCTGTTTAGACAACTTAGACATCTGTAATAAAGCACAAGATTCTTTACCTTTTGTTAATTTTAATTTTTAAACTATTTTCATGAGGAAGTAATAGTTTACAAAAATTCAGTAAGTACCTACCATGTATTAAATTCAGGATTAAATCATACATACAAAATAATGAAATAGATTCTAATTTTGTAGAGGAGATACATAATTACAGATGAAATTAATCCAGTTAAGAGAAAAATGTGTAGGTCACTTTTGGGGAGCTCAGGGGCAAGCAGGTCTGTGGAGATTAAGAAAGATTTCACAGAGGAGGTGACTCATGAGCTAAGTTTGAGAGACCTTAGGGAGAATGAGGAAATCATTCCAGACAAAATGAAGAGCATATGAAAATATACATAAATGCAATGAAGGAGTATGACTCTTGAAGGAACTTGATTGGTAATAGGTTGGGTGGAGGAGGGAGATTAGAGTAGTTTGAAGTAAAACTAGGAATGAACATGGAAGTCACATCACAAAGGAAGTCACATCACACTGCCTTACAAGAATCTAGAAAAATTCTGGAAAACAATTTTGGGAAACATTAAAGGATTCTAAGTAGAAAAGTTTCCTCGATTAAATTTATATTTTTAACAACTTTGCTGGCAAATAATAGAAGAGAAGCAGATAAAGAATTCTGTTTTAGAAATATCCAGATGATAGATTGATGAAAGATTTGGGAGTCCTCACTATGTAAAATAAGTATGTATGTGTGTGTGTGTGTGTGTGTATGTGTATAAATTATATATTCTACACATTATATAAATACAGCTATAAAAGTGACTGGATTGACATTGAATGATGAAAGAAGAAAACTAAGAATGAAATATTGAGAAAGAAATATTTAATAGGTAGGTAAAGGAAGAGGAGATGTAAAGAAGGATGAAAGAGAAGATACCCATAGTCTGGTGAATTGAAATAGTCAAGCGTTGGAAGAGTCAAGCAAATAAAGAGCAGCAGAGAGGTCTAGTAAGATTCCTTAAAATCTTTATCCTTTTTTGATAGTCTTTAACTTGTTGGACTGTGAATATTAAGTATATTGAGAAGCTGTATTACCAGTTTGGTACATTTGGATGATTTATGAAATTTGAAAATCTCAGAAAAAATGTCTATAAAAATTTTTTTTAGTTTTAGGCTGCTCATCACAAATTGGGTGTTAGGTAATTTCCTCATTTTTACTTAATTTATTTTTCAAACCCGTGTGTGGAGTTCTGTCTTTCAGTAGATCTCAGTGAGGGAGCTATTCTGCTACCTATGAAACTCTACCCAGAAAGCAGGTCAATGGTTTAGCACCACGTCCTTCATGAAAACTCATTGTGTGTGGTGGAGGAGGGGGAGTCTTTGCAGCCGCGCCCAATTTCCTGGGAAGAGGGTCTCTCCAGACTAGGCCCAGTCTCTGTAATTTTCTCAATTAAAAAAAAATGTTTTAATGCCTAAATACATATTAAAATAAGGAAGAATTATATTAGTTGTTTCTTAGTGTGCTGACAGGATGAATTTAGGCAAGGCTAAGACCTGTAACTTGTTTCTCAAATATGTCTACCTTTAAATATAATATTTTAAAATGGTAATTTAGTCAAAATAGTATTAAAATTTACTCTTGTTATTTTGAATTAAAAGGGTTTATGTGTTAACAAGCCCAAAACCATTCTTTTTTTTAAAAATTATCACCCAAGATATGCTTTTATTGATTTTTAGAGAGAGAGGGAGGGAGAGAAAGAAAGATCTATGTGAGAGTGAAACATCAATTGGTTGCCTCCTGCATGCATCCTGGGGATCCAACCCATGGTTTGCATATGTTCAATGTTCCAGATAATGAGCCATACCAGCTAGGGTATAAAACCATTATTGCTAAACATTCTAATGGAAGCATATTCTTAGATATACAGCAAATCTTAGATAATTTGCATTTATTCTAAGAAAGTTGGACAAGTGTATAACTAGTGTATTACTATTAGTATTGATATTTGATTTAAAATAAAAATATTGTACCTGTGATATAGAGAACAGTTATTGATTTGCATATATACCAAAGCATTGAGCAACAACTAAAGAAATCAAAGCCATGAAATTATATTTCTTGGAAATGTTTATTTTTTTTAAATTAAAGGCCAAGAGTAATAAGTCTTTTGTGCAAATTATTTTTTCTTAAAAAGTTAGAACATATGACTGAAAGCTTTTATTTCCTGATCACCTTGACCCAAAAGATGGCATGGAAGAAACTAAACAGGATATCCAGAAAGAGAAACTGATGGTTACATTCTTTAATGGAATCTAAGTGTTATGATAGTTCCATGCATGGAAGTCTAAATCATTAAACAGAAGTATTTTCTAAATTTAAACAGTCCTTTTTAGTTTTTTGGCCCAACATTACCTATGTACTTACATTTTTTTTTTTAAATTCAAAACTTCATACTATTTGTGTCATTTCACTTTAGGAATGTACTATGGGAATTTAAATGTATATTTAATAAAGAACATATTATACTTGATTTCTTGGAGATGAATTGTGTTCATATTACTTGATTGTTTATACTTTATAGTTAAATTAGTAATTTTTAAAATATTTTTTAAACTTAATTTTATTTTTGTTCATTTAAATTTTTGTTATATTTTCTTCTTTATTGAAGTAACATTATATAAGTTCCAGGTGTACAACATAATTTGATATCTAAACACTATATAGCATGCTCACTACCAAAAGTCTATTTTCACCACTTAAAATTTTTGAGATTACATAATTTTTTTGAGTACTAAATGCTGTGCTATTTTGTTTGAATGTAGTTGACTCTAAACCAATTTAAAAATTTCCAACTTAAAATATATACTTAAAATTATTAATGTTAGAAGATTTATCATTGTAATATATATATATATTTAAAAGCCTCAAAATATTCTCATAGGCTACCTTGAAGGGGAATTTTTATCAAAACTGGTAATTTGTTGTGACTCAACAATGTAACTGAAAATAAATACTTTAATGAAATATAAAATAGAAAATGAACTACATATAAAAGGTCAAGTAGAATAAACATGGTGAAAAACATAACTATGTAATTCAAGGTCATTTACTCTTCTTTTTGTAAGGACTTTAAAGTCTTAAAACAATCTTGATTAAAAATCTTAGATATACAGCAATAAATAAAGTTTTAGATTTGTTGTAAAACATTGGCTATAAGGTTATTTTCAAATTACAGTAAAACCTCGATTTTGCAGACCTTGATTTAACAAACTGGTTTATTGGATAAAATTTCCTATCTGTATATCATATGTGAGAATTAACACCCTATTAATTTAAAAATGCTTTTAATCAAGATTTGTTTATAATGAAATTAACAGATTACTTTTCTTGTTATTCACTGGTATTTTTAACAAATTTTAGCAACTAGGCCATATATTAGAAAAAACATTGTAGTAATTTCATCAACATAAATAAATATTATATATTTACAACTATGGTCCACATGTTTAATCCAAGAGTCACCGCTCATAAACAATATTCAGTGATTGATTAGCACCTAATCACACTGTTTCTCGAGCAGTTATTGATTCTATTGTTGCACGGCATGACTTTCTGCAGCTGTTTTAATGCATGCTGCCCACGTTCCCACATCTGCTAAGTCACATCTCAGCCATGTGCATTTGTTTATTCTCGGTGACTGGAGAATATATGCATTTATTAGACCTATTCAGTATAAATTGATATATAATAGTTACTTTAATACATATAGAAAACTTTTTTGTGAAAATAAACTTCATACATATTTAATTTTAAGTACACACGTGTCTACATAAATAAAATCAGATAAACTTGTCAATTTTTTAACATACTCATTTTGAAAACCTACATTAGTATATAACAGGCTTTTGGCTGTACTGGCTAGCCCCTCACCCAAATTAGTCCATTATATCGAGGTTTTACTGTATTTTTAAAAGAATGTATAAATACAAGTAAATTTAAATGTTACTGTTTTCAAATTGGTTGGCACTAATAAAGGTAAAATCTCATAATAAACATCATACCAAATCTAAATAGTGCTCTATAAATGAAATTTTATTAAGTGCATGTATTATTAGAATTCCTTTCCAGTTTGTAAAATATCAGGAATGTTTTATAGTTTCAGTCAGCTACTCTTTCATGACATTAAAATGGGAAATGAAGTACAGATTAATCGATTCTCATTATTCACAGTAGTTATTTTCTTTAAAGTCACCATGAACACTGAATTAACAAATACTGATCATTACTCCTAGGGGAAAATAGAGTTAAGTTCCTACAAGCCTCTAGCCACAACCCTTATCAACCTATTACATAACCTTGTTTTATATATCTTTCTGTTGAAAACATCCTTATTTAATATATATTGTTGATTTCATTAACATTGAACTTATGCCCAGCAACACCCTAGCTATGCCTGAAGAGAGCTTATCTTACACACATTTTCTCAGAGGCACATCACAGCCTTCTTGCACTTAGAAGCACTAGATAAGTACTTCAGCACTATGCTTGGGAGCCATTTTAAACAACAAAATTATCAATAAAACCACGTGCGTGCGCTTGTACATACACACAGCACTGAACAGACGGTGTATAATTACAATAATTACAATATTGAGAGCTGAAATGAGAAGGCAGAGCATTGCCATGTTTGATCTCAGCTGGGAATGTGTGGGTGATACAGATTTTTGCCACCTTCTTTCTGCAAAAGCACAGCAAGTATTGATTTTGGAATACAAATAAATTTTAGTGAATAGGTGAATTTGCAAATTTTGAAACTATGAATATGAAGATCAACTGTATGTAAAATTATCATGGATATATCTTTAATCCTGACCCGTTCTCTTGTTTTTGTATCTTTGTATTCCTGAGTTGTTTGTAATTTCAAATGAACAGACTATTTGCAGGAGTTCAAAGGTTAATTGTATCTTGAATTCAGAGTATGTGGTTTAAACATCTCAGGTAATTTTGAGCTCAAATGCTGTCTTCTTTGCTTTAGATCCAAACAGTGCTTAATCAAATTCTTACTTTAAGTGGTCATTATTAGTTACTTAGATTAGGAAGGACCAAACAAAGCACTGAATAGTTATTACTTGGTTAATTGAATGAGTAATCAACAAATCATTTAAACACTATGTCATCTCTTAGCTTTTGGCTCCTGAGGAATTTAACCTTAGCTCTTCCAATCTTAATATCTTAGACTTAAGTTATAAATTTACTTTTTCATACTCCCTTCTCCCAGTAATTTTGATTTCCAACCTAACTTCCATTGTAGTACACTGATGGCAAAAAACTTAATCTTAGTATTTTAGTAATTTCAAGTTTTAAAATTAATTCAATTTGTGAGTCCTGCTTTCTCTTCCACCTACTGGGCATGGCCTCTAAGTTCTGATTTGAATAGGTGGCATTGTGGTCTGGTTACGCATGTGAATATAGTGGCATCTCTGAGATATGCATCATTCTCTCTGGGTTTTAGCTAATACCACCCCTACATGCTGGCATATGCTGAGAAGTCTGCATCCTGTCTGTCCTCAGCTCTGTGGTCCACTGCTTTCTGCAGCAACACCTTCAGCATCACACTTTGAAGGTCATTCAGAGCCATTGCTCCCCCAGCCAGCCCCAACACTCTCCTGTGCAAATCTGGGCCAACACTGGCTTTCTCAGGCTGTACATCCAAATTGATTGGTAGTACTTGTATTGGTTTTAGAATTTTACTTTATCTTTTTTACTTTTTCTAAATTTATCTTCTTGGAAAGATGATTTTTTTTTTCTGTTCTTCTTGATTTAAATATACATATAGAATTCTAATACTATTTTTTATTAGAGCATAATGACATGATGTTATTTTAGTTTTAGGTGTACAACATATGATTTGATGAAATTATCACCACAATAAGTCTAGTTAACATTTGTCCCCATACATTACAAAACTTTTTTCTTGTGATGAGGACTTTTAAGATCTACAGTCTCACCAATACTACTTTTAATATATTATAGGGACTAAGGAATAAACCAAAGAAAACAGCGCATGTGAAACCAGACCTCATAGATGTTGATCTTGTAAGAGGTGAGCCTTGGATAAATAAATGCTTAATGCAATTAGAAATTGACCTTGTAGAAACAATTCAAAATGGGTTAGATATATATGTTTGTAGGAATAAAAGTAATGTGAGCTTAAGGCAGAAATTCCATAAAAAGCAGAAAATGGAAGCATTTAAATACCATTGACTAGTTTTCTTCCCGCATAAGATAATTTTAAGAAGTACATACAATAGAAAAACATCTCGTGTTTGCTTAGCCAGGCTATAAGGTTTGGTTATGAAAATTAAAGTAGTAACATTTTAATTTTAATTTTTATATTTAAACTAGAGGCCTGGTGCATGAATTTGTGCATGGATGAGGTCCAGCTGTTCCCCACATTGGCGTGGACAGGACCAATTGGGTGGTTGGCTGAATGGCCCTGCCCCCAAGTTGAACTCCTGGTCAAGGGGACAATTTGCATATTAGCCTTTTATTATATAGGATTATAGTTGACATACAGATATTGTATTAGTTTTCGGGGTTAAAGTAATAACTTAAAATTTCTAACTGGAACTGATATTTGAATATTACCTTATATTGACAAAATATGTAGGAGAAATTCTGTTATTTCAATTAAAAGTTGTTTTCAAAGTACCTGAGTTAATATGATAGCATGAAGAATGTTTTTTAAAATGTGTTACCCAAAATTGGATATTTCTTATTCATAGCATAGTATAAAATAATACATATTTTGTTTTTCTTCAGATGTTGAAGTTTTTTCCTTAAGAAAATTAAAGACTTAATAAGTGTACTCTGTTGTCTTTTTTCCTTTTTTCAGGGTCTGCGTTTGCTAAGGCGAAACCTGAAAGTCCTTGGACTTCTCTGACTAGAAAGGGGATTGTTCGAGTAGTATTTTTTCCCTTTTTCTTCCGGTGGTGGTTACAAGTAACATCAAAAGTCATCTTTTTCTGGCTTCTTGTCCTTTATCTTCTTCAAGGTACACTTAAATTGTAGAAATGCATTTTGCTTTTAATTTTCAGAATATTACATTTTTAGGGTTACCAAAGGTCTTTAAAAAACATAGTACTATTGAATATAAAGATAAATATTTTTTGTAATATTTCACTTAATAATACACTGGTTTGATATTTAAAATGTTTGAGAAAACAAAGTAATTATTTTCCAATATAATTTTGTGGAAAATTTGAATCTGTGGTTGACTAAAGAAAAAAAACAAGTTGAGAGGATTTTTAAAAATTATAAAGTTTCTTCAAAATGCACCTCCCAAATATACATATACCACATAATCACTTCTTTTTGTACAAGTTCATTTTTCCTGCCTCTGAAACTGTCCTCATTCTATTCTGAAATTGTGCATGCCATGCATTATTGTAATTACTTTTCATGGATTCTTACTTAATTCTCACTACCACCCAATGAAGTATAAGTTCTGTTATTAGGCCTAGATTATAGACATGGGAACTTGAAGAACCTGAGGGCCCAAAGTCACACAATCACCAGGTTTCAAGTTTAAACTATCTAACTTAGAGCCACATGCTTAACAACTGTGTTGCATTGCCTCTCACCACAGCAGCATTCTAGTGTGCATACTATACAACACTCTAAAGCATTTGGAGTCTTAAAAAAGAAACCACTCACATTTCATCACTCTAACAAAGCAATGATTATAATTTGGTTGGTACTTTCAATGTTTTTAATGTCTTCTTTTATTTTTTTTTAAATATATTTTATTGATTTTTTTACAGAGAGGAAGGGAGAGGGCTAGAGAGTTAGAAACATCAATATGAGAGAGACATCGATCAGCCGCCTCCTGCACGCCCCCTACCTGGGATGTGCCCAAAACCAGGATACATGCCCTTGACCGGAATCAAACCTGGGACCCTTTCAGTCCCCAGGCCAACGCTCTATCCACTAAACCAAACCGGTCCCGGCTAATGTCCTTTTTTAAATCACGATTTTAATCCTAAATGATTATTTGAACATATTTTTACTCACAAACTCTTAAGTAAAAGATAATATTTTTAAGTAAATGAAAATATAATAAAAACTATAGATTTTTACTTAGGTATAGCTGTTTCCTTAACCAGGGTACATCTTATATACATAAAAGAGAGTGAACTAGGAAGATTTTGTGTTTGTTAAGAGTATGTGTGGAGAAAAACCAAGATGACAGCATAGATGAACACCTAAACTGCTGCCTCGCACACCAATTTCAAAACTACAACTAAAAAACAGAATGGACATCATCCAGAACCACAGGGAAGCTGGCTGTGTGGAAATTCTACAATTAGAAGGAAAGAGAGGGGCTCATGGAGACTCAAAGGAGCTGCACAAAGCTAAGGTACGGAGACACACGTGTAGAGCGGATGGACGGCGGAGTGCCTGGATGGCTTCCTCTTGCGGGAGGGAGACAGAAACTCCCGACTTCACTGAACCCCAGTTCCGGGCAAGACTCATTCCGGAGGAGAGTCTGAACTGTCGGAAAAAGCCAGGAGTGCACGGAAACTCAGGGGAACCACCAGAGGCAGAGCTCTAGAAGAGTGTGCGCAGAGAGGACTGACTGCTGATTGTGCTGCTGGCTTTCTCTAGTGGGAGGAAGAAAGAACCTCCCGACTGTACTGAACTCCACTTCTGACTGCACTGAATCCCAGTTTCAAGTGAGATCCTGAGGACCCAGTCATACGGGTTCCCTGGAGCGCATGGAAACTCAGGGGAGCTGCAAAAAGCAGAGGTCTGGAGGCACACAAGTGCAAGTGTGTACAGAGAGGGCTGCAGCGAGTACTGAGGGACACAGACCCAGGGGCCATGTAGGATAGGGATGATGGGAAGCCAACGCTGTCTGCTCAGCCCTGAGATTCCACCCCATCCAAGCTAAACACAGAGGCTTTTGCAATTTTGCAAGTCTTGTCTCAGAATGCTGGCTTAAGCACAGAAGTTCTCCTGGTGTAGACACAGCTGATCCTCATAGCCAATTGGCCTGGAGGTCAATTTCCCACAGTGATACCAACAACAGTCAAGCAAGACTTAACTACAACAAGGCTGTACACACAGTCCACAAAGGGGTGCACCACGAGAGTCCACCTCAGGTAACTGGGGAGGCAGAACTACTGGGCCATATAGGATACCTTGCACACAAAGCTACTCTACCAACTCAGGGAAGCACTGAAAATGCGGAGACAAAGGAACAGATCACAAACAAAAGAAATGGAGGGAAACAAACGACTATATATAGAGTTCAAAAACCATGGTTACAAGGCTTTTGAAGAATTTCCTAGAAAAGATGGATAAATTTAGCGAGACCCAAGAGGAGATGAAAAAGGACCTAGAAATTAAACATACACTGACTGAAATAAAAAATATTATACAGAGACCTAACAGCAGACTAGAGGAAGGCAAGATTCAAGTCAAAGATTTAAAATACAAAGAAGCAGAAAACACTCAACTGGAAAATCAAAAAGGAAAAAGAATTCAAAAATATGAAGATAGTATAAGGAGCCTCTGGGACAACTTCAAGCGTACCAACATCAGAATTATGGGGGTGCCAGAAGAAGAGACAGAGCAAGATACTGAAAACCTATGCAGCCTAGGTGGTGTTGCTCAGTGGTTAGAGTGTCAGCCCAGGCACTAAAGCATCACTGGTTTGATTTCTGGTCAAAGGCATATATCTGGGTTGTAGGAGCAACCAATCAATGGGTCTCTCTCACATCGATGGTTCTGTTTCTGTCTTTCCCTTTCTCCCCATCCTTCCTCCTTCCTTTTCACTCTCTCAAAAATAAATAAATATATAAATAAAGATAAATGGAAAAATATCCTCAGGTGAGGATGCTAACAAAATCCTATCTAATAAAAGAGTAATATGCAAATTAACCATCATTCTGTTACACCCACAAGCCACGCCCACCAGCCAATTAGGAATGAGCTTGCAAATTAACCCAACCAAGATGGCTGCGGCCACAGAGAGAGCAGGAGGGAGGCTTGGGTTTCCCCAGTAATGAAGGGAGCCAAGCTTTCTGCACACCCTGGCTGGCCCAGGCCTGCACTCTAGGCTACAAAGTTTCAATTATAGAAGATAAATCCCAACAAAAATGGCAACAACCACAGAGCTGGAGAGAGCAGGAGGCTAGGGTTGCCCCTGGTCATGGAGGAAGCTAAGCTTCTGCAGCCCTGGCCTACCTTGGCCTCCGCTTAAGGCTACAAAGTTTCAATTATAGAAGATAAATAAATCCCAACAGAAACGGCTGCCACCACAGAGCGAGCAGAAGGCTTGGTTCCACTCCAGGCTACAAAGTTTTAATTATAGAAGATAAATAAATCCCAAATACCAGGGACTCCACTTGGGTCGCTGGGGGGCGTGGCCAGACTGCAAACCACCACAGGCCCCTTGCCCAGGTTGCCCCATGCACCAAGAGAACCCCCACCCTGATCCAGAACATCCTTCAGGCCAGCAGGGAAGGGCAGTTGCAGGGGACCCAAGCCTGCAAGGGAGCAGTTGTTGGAGACCAGGCCTGCAGGGGAGGGCAGTTAAGGGCAAACAGGCTGGCAGGGGAGCAGTTAGGCATCAATCAGGTTGGCAGGGGATGGTTAGGGGGTGATCAGGCTGGCAGGCAGAAGTGGTTAGGGGCAATCAGGAAAGCAGGAAGGCAAGCAGTTGGGAGCCAGCAATCCTGGATTGTGAGAGAGTGCAGGCTGAGCTGAGGGACACCTCCCGCGATGCACAAATTCCTTCCCCCCGGCCTCTAGTAAGTATACAAATTTCATGTACTGGCTCTCTAATAATAAATGAAATTAGGGTGCAATACTCTGAGTTACATTTTTATTCTCTGTCTAAACCTTATCTCCCCAAAGGTAGAATCATGTGCAGTCAGATTTGGTTTTATATAACTATCATATATAGTATTTTTATTTTAATTACATGCCTTTTAAGTATCTCAACTATATTCTCAGCTCCATTCCTAATTTTTGTTTATTAATTTCTTGCACAGATTAACTGCTACGAGCCCTTCTACCTTCTTCTGTCCATTTACTTTTTTTTTTGTATTTAAAATATTTTTTTTATCAATATGTTACATGTATACATATCTTCCCATTGCCCCCCCTCCCAGGCATACCCTAATCTCCCAGTGTCTGGTGTTCATTGGTTATGCTTATATGCATGCATACAAGTCCTTTGGTTGA
>PVJN01034352.1:0-22828 GCA_004026805.1 Lasiurus borealis | reverse complement strand
ACATAGATGCCACTCAGCCCACCCCTCCCCCCACACACACACACTGCCGCCTGCAGTTTTAGAACCAGGATCTCTGGGGAGATCCAAGTACTCACCCACCTCCTTACCCTTCACGGTGGCAAGTCACATTTCAAACTCAGTCTGATCCTGTCCTTCCCTGTGAATGGAATCATTTCAGGTTTCTCACTCAGGTGCTGTGCGTGCACACGCGCACACGCACACACACACATGCACACACACTGTAACACACACATGCATGTTACTCACACATGCATAAAGTGGGCAACACTGAGTAGATTTCCAAGGGAATCCTGACAACAGAGCAGACGCCTGTGCTCTGAAAACCCAGATTTCTGGGTTTTCTTTGAAAAACAGGTGCAGCAGCCCTGGACTTGCATGTCTCCTTGGCAGCCCTGCAGGAGCCCCTGTGGGAAACCTGGGGGCTCAGTCACCCACACTGTCCCTGGGTTTGGAAGGTACTATCAAGAGGATCACCTCCCTCCACTGCTGCGGTCTCTCCTCAGCCAATTAAAACACAAGTCAGGGGCTCTTACAGTTAATTGAAGCTGACAATGACGTTGGCTTTCCGTGGGCCTGGTTCCATCACCCAGCTGCTCAGGAGCCAGAGATTCCATCTCCCAGCTGGCTTTCAGCGATGGGCCCCGTTCATCTGAGAAGAGGCATCACACGTGGGTGTACCCACACGTAGGCGTGTCTGCACGGCACACCAACACAGGCACACCACACACACTGACGCAGGCACACACACACACCCACAGGCCCAGTTCGTATGGAAGAGAAAGACAGATGCTGATGGAGTGAAACAGGAATGTATATGTGGTCCCAACGCCCAGTCAAGGGTTCCACCCTCCTAGCGTGTGAGTCCAGGGCTAAGCCAGGACCGCGCAGACCCCTCTCCAGATTGCTGGCTGCCCCAGATGCCTGCTCCCAGAGGTGCATGCCCTTCGGGCTAGCGAAGCCTCAGACCAGGGGTCCCCAGCCCTCAGAGGCACCCTACTTCTCGCTGCCACTATGATTTCCAGCTGGATTTCCAGTTAAAAATGTATGCGTGAAAGAGAGTCTCCTCTCACCGCCTGCTCCTTTCCCCCACAGAGTGGAGTTTGGGTAAAGTCGTCACCGTCCTCCTCCTCTTAGCCCACAGGGTATCTCGGGCAGCCCTCTGCAGCACCTGTAGCCTCGTCCTTCCAGGGGCCACGGTGCTCCCTGGTGTAGATGGACCAAGCACAGGGGTCTCCCCTGTCAGCAGGATTCCCTTGGCACACACACACCCTGCCCTGCCCACTGGCCCCCTCCAGAGACCTGCTGAGGTGATCAGCCTTGTTCCCCGCCTAGCTGGTTATATTGGGCACCTTGAAAGGGGCCCATTTGTAATCATTCTCAGAGGCTCTGCATCCCATGATCTCTCTCCCCGCTCCCCTCTCCCTGCAGCCATGTAATCAACTAGTAAAGGGCCAGTCTCACCATTTGCGCAAGTGACTGCTCAGCCCCTCGTTCCACAGGGTCTGCAGCTCTGGGCTCAGCGACCCTGCCCATTGCAGTGACCACCTGCCCTCCGAGGGGCCCTGTCTCTGCGTCTCACATCCCCCCGGGGAGCCAGAGGCTGCTCCTCTCCTCGAGACATCTCCCTTGTTGCATTGATCTTTCTCGGGCACGGCTGGCCAGTATGACCGCCTCTCGCCAAGCCTGGCTACCTATTTACAAATCAAAATTAACTCCTGTAAAAGTGCAGCCCCTGGCTCAGGCCAGCCATGTTGCAACTCCCTGGTGGCCAGCGGCTGCCATCCTGAGCATCTGAGCCATGAGCGTTCCCATCTGCTGGAGCCGGCGGGCTGGGAAGGATGGGATCCCATTATGGAGAAAAGGCCAGGAGATTAGGATCTGGTCCCCGGCCTGGTAGAAACCCCAGCCCTTGCCTTACTGCACAATAAGGACATTGTGCTGTGAGGGGAAGAATTCATAACATGCAACATCCCACCTTAACCAGTTCTAAGTGGATAGTGAAGCAACTTGTGAAAGTGTGGGCTGGGGGTGTCTCTTCCCTTAACGCCCAGGCTGCACCTGCCAGCTCATCCGCCCCCTGGGGCTGGGGTGGTGCAGAAGGGGAGGCATTGGCCACCTGGAAGCCTGTGCAGCTCAAGTTTCAGCTCCAGGTGGGGAGGGGAGGCCTGAGGCAGATCCAGGCAGAGGAAGACACCAGAGAAGCTCTGAGCTGCGGGACGAGCAGCGGAGAGCCGGGACGGAGGAGGCGCCGGGTCCAGGACCCGTGCTCGAGCTGGGACACAGGAGCGGGGAAAGGCGGACGGTTGGGCTGCGGGACAAACCTAACGCAGGTAATGAGCAGATTCCAGAAGGCCGTCAGCCCGGGTCTGACTGCCCACGGTTGTGCCTTTATGCCCCCCGGGGAGTGGGTCACTCCACTCTTACAAAGAACTGGCCAGATGTGCACCCGTTCATTGTTTTTTTGTTAATCTTCCCCCTGAGGATGTTTTTTCCCATTGGTTTTTAGAGAGAGAGAAAGGGATGAAGCGGGGAGAGAGATAAAGAGAGAGGTCAGATAGACACAGCCATTGGAGCTGGGGTTCGAACCTGTAACACAGGTGTGTGGATTTTCAGGGGTGGGGAACTTTTTATTAATAGCCATTTGGCTATTAACAACATCATTCGTAGGCCATACAAAATTATCTACTTAAAACTTAGCCTACTGCCCTGGCCAGTTTGATGTGTGGGCCATTGCTCTACCCACATCCACACTAACCAGGACTAATTTTTTTAAATACGTATATTTAAAGGATATATGTGGCCGTTGGTTTTTTTTAAATAGCGTTTTTAAAAATATTCACAATATCCCACTTAACACTTCTAAGTATATCTCTAGTAAAGTATATTCCAATTGTTGTGCGCCAGATCTCCAGACGTTTTCATCTTCCCAAACTGAAACTGTCCCCACCAAACACCAACTACTCACCTCCCCACCCCAGCCGGGCACCCAGCACCCTGCTTTCTGTTTCTATGAGTTTGATGACTCCAGGGACCTCGTAGGCGTGGGATCATACAGCGTCTGTCTTTTCGTATCTGTCTCATGTCAGTGAGCATGTCGTCCAGGTTCCTCTATGTTGGAGCATGTGTCAGAATTTCCTTCCACTTAAGGCAAATAATATCCCACGGCACGGATGTGCCACGTTTTGTTTACTCCGTTCGTCTGTTGATGGCTGTTTTGGAGGCTAGATTAGAAATCTGTCTTTGAAAAATAGTGGTTCACACAAATTCCAAATACATTCACAGTGATTCCCTTGGTATCCTAGTTTGGGTTTTCTTTTGTTCATTGTTGTCCAAAAATTATATTTATTGACATGAAAAAAAAAACCCACTTTAACATAAAAATGCAAGTTTTTTAGAGGAATAAACTCTTTAGAGCAGCAGTTCTCAACCTGTGGGTTGTGAACAGCTAGCAGGGTCTCCTAAGACCATCAGAAAACAGAGATTTACATTAAGATTCATAACAGTAGCAAATTACAGTTATGAAGTAATGACAAAAAAAAATTTTATGATTGGGGATCACCACAACATGAGGGACTGTATTAAAAGGTCGCAGCATTAGGAAGGTTGAGAACCACTGCTTTAGAGGAATAAACTGTGTGATTTTTCAGGGGTGGGTAACTTTTTTGCCAAAGTCCATTTGGCTATTAATAACATCATTTGCAGGCCATACAAAATTATCTACTTAAAACTTAGCCTACTGCCCTGGCCGGTTTTGCTCAGTGGATAGAGCGTAGGCCTGTGGACTGAAGGGTCCCAGGTTCGATTCCGGTCAGGGGCATGTACCTTGGTTGTGGACACATTCCCAGGGGTGGATGTGCAGGAGGCCGCTGATCGATGTCTCTCTCGTTGATGTTTTGGACTCTCTCTCTCTCTCCTTCCTCTCTGTGGAAAATTTATATATATATATATATATATATATATATATATATATATATACATTCACACACACACACACACACACACACACACACACACACACACACACATACAACTTAGCCTGCTATTGTTTGGTCAAACATTTAATGAACTCACCCCTAATGCCTTGGCAAGGCCAGACCAAATGATTTTGCAGGCCTTCCACGGCCCATGGGTGGATGTTCCCCACCCCTGTAAACAGACTGCTCCTTTTGGGGTGTGAAGCAGAGAGGCAGTGCCCCTGCTCTGTGGGCCAGGGCTCCGTAGCTGGTACCTGCTCACCGGCGGGATAGCCTCTGTGTGTGGCCGACTCGCCAGCCCTCACAGGGACTGCGTGTGGACTTTGAGAATAAGCACATTGCCGTGGGGAGGGAGAGATTTTTAAAAGCGCTTGATGTTTTTCTTGCTGATTGGCTTTCTGGGATGAAAAGCTGACCAGTGTTAAGTTAAACACGGTGCACAATGGCCTTATAACAGGTTAAGCTTCTGAGCTGTAAGAAGAGAGAAGGAGCAGCCAGCACAGAAAGGCTCAGTGCTGAATGCCTAGGGAACACACTCGAGGTCACGGGGGTCTGAACTTGGGCAGGTAAACACCAGGGGCCGAGAGAAAAGCAGCCATTGCCTCTGGCTTACTAAAGGAAAACAAGGAAATAAAGCCTTTTTAACGTTTGCTAACTGAGCTAACTTTGGTAGACCAGTGTTGAAATACGGGATGAAAAAGAGAGAGAGAAGCCAAACAGAGTCAGGGGCCCAGGAAGGGGAGAGCAGTCCCTGCCTAAAGCCAGGACTCTTGTGTCCTGCACGTACAGCTGTGTGTACCCCCTCCCCAGCTGCAGTGTTTTCCCCCCCTCCCCATCCCCCGCAAGCTGTCCCTCTTGGCTCCACTTCCCTCCAACCACCTCCCTGGCCTGCCCATCCCCGGCCCCCGTGGGCTGGCCTGGCCTCAGGACCCTCCGGCGTTGGCAGGCCCTGACATCCTGCCCAGGCCTCGGGGAGGCTGGCCCTCCTTTCCCGTGGGACCGTGGGGCCCAACCATGGGTGAATGAGCTCCACCTGACTCCTATGCCAACACCTGCCGGGGACGGTCTGGGATGATGCCAGCCTGTGACCGCCTCCTGCCAGAGCATGCCCTGGCCTGATGCCACCCCCATCGCTGGCCTTGTTTCCTCCGGTCCCGGCGCCAGGCAGAACGGGCCTGGTTAGCAGTGGCTCACAGAGCCCGCCTTCAGTGTCGCCTGGCCCTTTCACACGGGCAAGGGCTGCTCCTCCGTCCTCAGCTTCGAGCTGTGAGCCCTGGACGGGCGTAGGTTGGAACGAGGCCCGGCGGGAGCCGTGGATGCGCTCAGTAATGCCCTCGGCCTGGCTCTGCCCCTCTTTAAACCCAACGCCGCCTCCCTTCCCACAGTATCAGCCTGTGTTGACACCAACCTGTTGATATTGACATCCCAAAGAAATATTGTTCCAGCACAGGGACCTGGCTCAGAGTTGGGGTCCCGCCCTAGCGAGCAGCTTCCACGCCCCCAGCAGACCCCCCGATGCTGGGGTGGTTAGGGGAGTGCGTTGGGCTTTCTCTGGTTGGTCCTGAGCTAAAAGCAGGGGCAGAGATGGGGCACTGGCAGTCATTGGAGCGCCCAGACCCTCAGGGCCAGTTGCCCCCCGGGTTGTGGTTTGGTTTCTGTGATTATTGCTGCAGAGAGAGGCCACCTTTCTGCAAGTGTGACTTCTGGAGTCAGCCTGGCGGCCTGAGCTGGGTGCTGAGACTGAGGCTGGTTTTCTGGGCTGGTTGCTGCAGGGTGTCGGTCAGAGTTATATGTTTATGGGTTGGCCTGGCCTTTGTCTGTATACTCAGTCTCTCAGTGGCAATAATAAGTGTAACTTCTTTAAAAGACAGTTAAACACGATTAGGGGATTGTTTTGCTGCTGATTAGAAAGCCAGCCGACTGGCAGGACGACTTTGGGTGCTACTTGGGCTGTAGGATCGAGGGGTCCAGGCATGGGACTGGCTGACATCCGCAGAGGAGGCCCGGACTCCAGGCTGCTGAGCACTGGACCCAGGACCCAGGGACAGCACCGTCAAGGAGCGGGTGGGGGGATCTGGAAAGGGAGCTGTTCCCTGGTAGCGTGCTCCTTCTCAGGGTTGGGCAGAGACGAAGCCAGAGGGAGGCGCCCTGTAGCTCTGGTCCTCCCTGGAGAGGAGGGCTGATGCTTTCCCTGTGTCCCGTGTTCGTTCATTCATTCGGGCAAATGAGTGTGTGTCTGGGCAGGTACAGCGGGAGACCGAGAGGGTGTAGCCCCAGTGGGGTTGGTGGTCTGGGTCAGCGGATGCAGCTCTAAGAGCAGACCTGGGAGTGCTCTTGGCTACCAGAGATCTGATCCTCCAGACACTCGGGAAGGCAGAGGCAGCTTGGCATGCTGAGGGTCTTTTCCGTGTACCCCAGACCAGCTACAAAACCCAGGGCCAGGCCCTCTCTGGGGGGTGCATAATCATATATCTGAGATCACTAATTCCTAATTCTAAGAGGAAGGTGAGCCCTGGTCTCTGTAATGGGCTTTAATGCGGCCTCTCTTCCTGAGCAACCTCTCCTCTGCCCAGGAGTGCAGTGGCTTTGAAGCCCGCCCAGCCCGTCTCAGCTAACTCAACACAACTGGGTGCACTGCTCTCTACTCTGCCTCCAGCTTTGGCAGTGGGGTGGAGAAGGGGGAGGGGAAAGGGAGATAGTCGGGGAGGAGTGAGGGGGAGATGGGAGGTGAGAGGAGGATAGGGGGGTGGGGGACAGGGATGGAGTAGGGTGAGGACCTCTCACAGAGAAACTCAAGAAGCACACAGGGCACAGCCACGGGTCCCAGTGACTATTTTGCAAGACCCTCAGCCTATTGCGCCCTCTCGTGTGATGGTTAAACGTCCACACCCAGCAGGTATCTGCCACGTGCTCACGAGGAGATGAATGTCCAGCATTAAGGGATTTGTCCCAAAGTATTGTCTTAAGACGGTCCTATCAGACCCTGGCTGGTTTGGCTTAGTGGATAGAGCATCACCCTGTGGATTAAAGGGTCCCAGGTTCAACTCCAGCCAAGGGCACATGCCCAGGTTGCAGGCCCGATTCCCAGTGTAGGGTCTGCAGGGGGCAGCCAATCAATGATTCTCTCTTATCATTGATGTTTCTATCTCTCCCTTCCTCTCTGAAATCAATTTAAAAAATAAAATAAAATAAAATAAACAGCGAAAAAAGATGAAAGAAAAAGACCATGCTGTCAGCCTCGTTTTCAGGAGACCAGAAAAGCACACTGGGGCACCAGATTAGCCCGTGGAGAGTTAGGTCTTTCGGCTCTGAGCCGTTCAGAGGGCTTGGGAAGCCTGGGCCAGGTGGGCCTCCCGCACACACATGCCGGCCGGTGGCTGGGACACCGTAGCAGCGTCCAAGAGCCAGAGAGCAGGATGGGGTCCCCAGAAGTCACCGTAACCACTTTCTAGCTGGTTCAAGTTGGCCTGTCCCCACATTCCCGCCTGGGGCACCTGCGGAACTCACTTCCAACCACAAGAGGGCGCCATTAGTCAGAACACATTTTAAAATTCTGCCGCCCAAGTCCTCACGCCTCCCCCTCAGGCTTTTTTATACCTGATTCTACGCCTGGCTGGTGCTTTGGTTTATTCCTATAACTAGGACACAGTATGCTGGAAACCGTGCATATGGCCAGGCTTGGCATACAAGCCGCTCCCGGGTGACGGCCCCTCCTGGCTTCATCTCCGGAAAGCCCTGCCTCTTGCGAGGGGAAGAGAGCAGGCGTGGGAACTGACCCAGGAGGCACCCCGGGCACTATTGCGCCCTCTCGAGGGATGGTTAACGGTCCAGGCCCAGCAGGTAACAGCCATGTGCTCTCGAGAGGATGAATGCCCGGCCCTGCTGTTCTGGAGAAGGTGTGTCCCCTCGCCCATCCCTTTATCTTGGCCCGGAGAGGGCAGTGACCTCCCAGGCCCTGGGGACTCCTTCCCAGTTGCCTCTCCTCCAAAAACATCACCGGCCTGTCACCAATGGCAACACCTCCCCGCTCCCACGGAGCCCCTGACGGCTCACTCCCCGCCCTCCAGCCTGACACGATGCCCCCAAACCTCTGCATTGCCCTCCCTGTTGCATCCTCAGGGAGGCCCCTGCTTCACTCCATCTGAATCTTTCCTCGTGGTGTTGGGGGTTGGGGGGTTGCTCCCTCCGTCCTGCCCTCCTTTCCTGGCCCTGCCCCACCCCAGTGTCCCGGCCTCCCCTCCGGCTGTCCCTGGGTTAGGGTTAACTCAGACACGGCATCTCCCCACACAGCAAGTCCTCACGGCTGGTCCTGGGACTGGCCCATCCTGGTGGGGTCTCTGGACTGGCAGCAGCAGCAGCAGCCCAGGGGGATATGGGGTGAGATATGCACTATGTGGGGCCCCGCTTTGGCCTCCCGAATCTGACTCGGCGTTTTCACAGATGCTCCGGGAGGCGTGGGTGCACGCTGTAGCTGGAGAAGCAGGCGCGTGTCATCATGGCCCCCCCGCCCCTCGGCTCTCCCCACCACAGCCCCGTTCTCTGTGCGAATGCCTTTCCTCCTCGGTCACCCTCGTTTCTCTCTGTGTCCCCGCCCATCCCTGCTCGGCGATAAATTGGGTTTAGACCAGAGAAGGGGGAGGGAGCAATTCCCACACGCTCCCCACAGCCGGCCTGGGGGTCGAGATGCAGCTCCGCCAAGAACTAGACAAATGTGATGCCGGCTGACGGCAGACCGCACTCCCTGGCCGGGAGCGGCCCAGCCCTTGCATCTGGACTGTCCTCATCAGCTCCTGCTCCCGCCCAGTGAAGGGAGGTGTGGGACCCACAGCTGACAGGCCTGTGTGCCCAGGCCTCCGAGGGTGCGCCACCCCCCCAATCCCGGACAGAGTTAGCAGGCGCCTGGGTACCCAGGCCCCTGAGCCCTGCGGTGTTAGAGGAGACACCAGTGAGGGGGTGAAACAGTTTACTCCAGCTCTTTGGATTATTTAGGTCAAAAGTGAGCTCATCGGCCTCCCTCAGCTGCTGGGCAGCTGGCCAGCGCGGCCCTCTGATCCAAGTGTTTCGAGGTGGGAGGCCAGCATCTGTGGGCTGCGGGCCACGTGTGCCCAGGGTGCTGAGACACGTGGTGGGGCTGCCAGATTCGGGACTCTTGCCCCCGCTTTGCTCCCCTGCCGCCACCTACAGCAGTCAGCCCACAGCCCGGCCCACCAGGGTCCCCCTCGGAGGCAGCTTCTGCAAGCGTGAGGCGCCCCGTCTGCTGGGCATAGGGGATCACATATTTGGGAGCGGAGAGGGGGCGTAGCAGGGCTCCCTGGGCTCCAGGTCCTTCCTGCCTGTGGGCAGCTCCAGACCCGCCTTAGCCGGCTGGTGGGTGGAAGGACGGGACCCCGTGGGCTGCTGAGCCTCGGCTCCTGGGGGTGGGCACCTTGCTCTGTGGCCGCAGCCATGTGGGCACGCAGGAGGTTTGGAGGGTCTCTACCTCTTACATAAGATGCCTTATGTTGGTTAAGTCTACCCACCTCTGAGTCACGGCTCCCAAAATATGGTAAGAGGAGAGATGAGGGGGCAGAGAAGAGAGTTTTCTTGGCTCCGAGCTGGGTTCCAGTGTGTGGGCGTCTTCGCTGTCTGCTTCTGAGGTTAGGCCCCCTCAGCATGTGACCTGGCACCTGGGAATGGTGCGGGGACCCCTGGAGAGGAAGCCTCGCCTGGCCTGGCGGTAGGGGGAAGCCCTGGGGAGGGAGGGGCGGGAGGAGTGTGCTTGGCCTGGGAGGCAGCGTGCAGACAGCTGAGAGCCCGGACTTGCAGCCAAACCATGGGGTTCACGCCTTCTGTGCTCAGTGGCTGTGTGATTTGGGGCCACTTAACCCCTCTGCGGCTCTGTCTCCTCTCTCAACGGCCTCAGAGGGCTGTGACGAGGATTTGAGAAGGACTATCCTGGAAAGCTTTTAGTGCGGTGGCTGGCCAGTAGCAACCCAGAAGAACCAAAAGATCCCTCCCCCAGAAGGAGGGTCCGGGCACAGGGACTGGGGTTTCCATCTCAACTTCCTACCTTAGCAGCCCAGCCTGCGCCAGGCAAGTCGGCCGCCATCTGTGTTGAGCCATTGATGTTGGGGTGCAGTGGGGAGCAAGACCACCATGAATCTAGGTTTCTGGCACTGAGACTTGAGTGATACACAAACAAAAAAAAAACAAAACAATAAAATAAAAACAAAAAACCTTGCTCTGTAAGAGCTAAGTCAGCTCAGGAGTTGTGTGTGGAGCACCCTGTACACAGCTGAGAAACACAATCACGGCCTTCTCCGTGTGCACGTGTGAGCTCTAATAGCAACGGCGGGCGGGCTGTTCTGCATGAAAGCAGGTGAGGACTTGCACACTCACTGAGGCCTCTGCTGGTGTTGACCCAGACTCCTCTACCCGGAGCCCTTCATCCTCCGGTGTGGATAAGAGCACAGAATCAATGGCCCTCGCTCACCCCGCTGTGCATTCTGTGTCACTGTCGCCGTCATTCCATCTGAGGGTCGGGGAGGATTTGGGATAAGACAGCTCTGGCTTTTTTCCCATGGCGTTTACAGCAGACTTCCGTGGACTGCAGCATTTCTATTTGTTGCATGTCCTTCTGACTTGCATGTCAACCCACAAGTGGCTCCCTTAGGTTCAGAGACATGGAAGTTAGTGATTCCACTCGGTGCCTCAGCCTGCCCTCCTCTCGCTCCCGCGTAGATTGGCTGGCAGTGGCAGCTGCTGGCACTGCACAATTGGCTCGGATGTGGGAGGAGGACCTCCTGGTTTCCACGCTGTGACTCAGACTCCTGCCTGGGCTAAGTCAGGACGGAGGGTATCACTGCACAGCAGCTCAGCGTCATCTCTGCCACAGATGTTGCTGTCGCAAGGAGCCCTGTCTCCCCTCCTGTTTCCACCGGGTGCTCGTGAGCCTTCCGATGCCTGGGTGCTTCTCTCCCATGGCTGCAGCAATGCCAACAAGAGCAGTTTTCTAACGTGGGCGAGCACGAGGACCTCAAACGCTAGGACCAGTGTAACATGTGGCTCTTAAAGCATGTCCTGGAGGATTTAGCCAGCTGGTCCACCCAGCAAAGAAAATGACCCGGCGCTTACTGTGGAACAGAAACCGAATAAGCTCCAGGAAGGATGGGCTCTGCCTGGATCTTTGCCTTGTGAGATGGTCGTGGTTAGGTGGGGAAATAAACAAAACACAGAAAACACTGGTGCATCTTTAGATAAGAGCAAGTCCTGGAAATTGCCCCGGACGAGGTGCATGGAAATGCTGCAGTCTCCTCAGACGCCTCCTTGGCACGCGTTTTCCCTTGCAGCGCAGACGTGGGTATAAGGATCGTAAGAGGAAGCCTTTTATCAGAAGGTTTTCTTAGAGATTATGCGAGAGCCCGTCTTCCTGCTGCACACATTAATTGCAGATATTTCCCCCCCTCGTTTCAGCTTGCAAGATGCTGGCATCGGATTCATCCTGGTCATAGACCGAAGGCAGGACAAATGGACCTCCGTGAAGGCGTCGGTCCTGCGAATAGCAGTAAGTGTCCGCGCCCCGGCTCCGTGACATCCCGCCTACTCTTCTCCTGGGCTTGGGGACAGACGCGTTTCTCTTCTAGCGACCCGTCTGTCTGCCTGGGTGGCGGTGTGGGTCCTGGCTGTCTGTCACTCTGTGGTGCAGCCCCGAGGCGTACAGCCAGCTCAGGGCACCACCCGGGTGGCCTGAGGCCTGAAGCCCCGCCTCCTTGGCTTCCTCCGGTTGCAAAGGCGTGTGTGTGTGTGTGTGTGTGTGTGTGTGTGTGTGTGTGTTCTCAAATGGGTTAACTCTTAGGGGGGCCTGTCTTCGTTAGAAAACCATTCCAGCTGGCTTATTTCTGACCTCAGAGTATGAGAGCTGCCTGGGACTTCACTGTGTATTCATTCTTTAATAGAGCACAATGTCCTGAGTAACAGGGCAGTGAGCATGTGTCAGAGAATCTTCAGGCTGGCAGTTTTAAACTCTATTGAATAGCTCCTTCCAGGTGACCCTCTCCTTTCCAAATGCACTGCGATCCCATAGTTTTTCGACTGACTCGGACGCCTGTGTCTTTCTGGGGAACCCTCGTCCTGCACTTGGGAGCCCTCGCTGCCAAGGAATTTATCTTCAGGTCCGTGGAGCTGTTTTTGCAGACTGGGTGCCGCCCTCCAGGGCAGAGCAGCTGGTCTGTGGCTGTGGCTGTGTTTAGCTTGCACTGATATTGAGGAGGGAAGAGTTAAGTCAGCAGGGAGCCCTGAATCTTATTTTTGCCAGTAGCTTCCGCCCCCGCTCACGATCTCCAGATCTCCACCGAGGAGCACTTCTCACCACCCTGGGTTCCACCCACGCCCGCCTCCCAGCCGCCAAAGGACCAAAAAGCAATTGTTGGCAAGCAGGGTGACCCCAGAGCGACTTGGCCGGGTCTCCCTCGGCAGTGATGACTCCGCTGCTCCCAAGCGTTTCTTAAAAACCGAACACCCCATGGAGTGAAATTCTTCTACCCTCTTGTTCTGGGCCTTGGGTTCAGCCATCTTTGGTTCTTTGGCCTCAGAGAGGCTGCTGGGTTGGGGTTCTGGGTAGAGTGGAAGAATGGACTCTTTCTTTACATTCTGCCTCATTATTTCATCTTAATGATAATTAAAGCCTCGGTGTCTGCTCTGGCTCCTACAGTTACATCGTTTTGGTGCAAGCCTGTTCTTTGCTACTGGATCCCACCTTTGTCTTTCAGATAAAGCATCTCCCTGCCCCGCCCCAGGTGTCTCCTGCCCGGGCCCCACCTGTCACACACTTCCTATGACCTGAAACAGACCAAAACACTTCAGAGTGTTTCAAAAGAAGTCAATGTGTTGCATCAGCGATTTTCAACCTTTTTCAGCTCATGGAACACATAAACTACTAAAATCCCACAGCACGCCAAAATATATATATATTTTTTTTTGCCAATCTGACACAAAAAAATAGTTGTAATTTTGATTCATTCATACCTGTGCATATTGTTTGTTGGCTGTGGTCAACTTTTTATCTGGTAATCTAAGGGAAAATAGGTCAGCTTCCCTAAATAGTCAGATATTATATGTTTTAAAAATTATTGCAGCACACCGGTTGAAAAAAAAATCACTGTTATATAATCAGATTTTCTTTGTTTTAAAATACTCAGAAACTTAAGAGAGTAATCTTTTAAAAATATATATATTTTTTTTTATTGAATTAAGAGGAGTGATAGAAACATCAGTGATGAGAGAGAATCATTGATCGGCTGCCTCCTGCACGCCCCACACTAGGGATTGAGTCCAAAACCCAAGCATGTGCCCTGACCAGGAATCGAACTGTGACCTCCTGGTTCATAGGTGGATGTTCAACCCCTGAGCCACACTAGCCGGGCACAAAGTACTCTTGAAATGCCCTGTGGGTCCAGGTCTCTCATCTTTGCTGGAAAGTGCTTCTCTGCGCCTTTGCACACGGGCATCTCCCTAAAACGCTCTCACCCCCAAGCCCCAGGTGGCTTTTCATCCTTCCACACCCCCTTGCCCAGCTCCGAGCAGAGCAGCACTGCCCTGGGAGTCTCCTGCCTTTTCTATTCTTGATGGAAGATCACAGTCTTCTGTGTTTGCATATCTCGGCTTCCTTAAGGTCAAGGCCAAGCCCTGTCCGTCCTGGAGCTGCTGGGCACCCAGCCCAGGCCCCATGTGAGGCAGGTTCGCCATAAATATCTCTCAAGTTAATCAGTTGTTCCTGGTTAGAAGCAAGAAGCTTTTAAAACAAAACAGATAAATTGGGAGGAGGGAGTAATCCTTCAGATCACCATACAATTCAGCAGTGTGGTCTGGGCCAGCTGCCCAAGCTGTCACAGCCAAGCTCAAACCAGGTTTTATTCATCATTAAGTTTATAGTCAGATTAATTGCTGAAGTAAGCTGGCTCATCTTTAAAACTTTGTTTTGTGAACATCGCAGCTAAGAAGTTGGTGGTTGAGTTTTTAGGGTTGCACTGATCCTTACAAAATAAAAATAAACGTGTGGCTTTTTTTCTTATCTTTTTTCCTGTAAGTCACAGAGTTCCCAATGCTGGTTTGGAAATCTCAGATGTCAGCATTTTTCTAGCAGAATTATCAGAGATTCTCTTTGCAGAATTGTCAGAGATTCTTGATGCTTCTTGTTATAAAAAGAATTACTGATATTAATGCCAAAAATTCTATTAATGTATTGAACACATTTGTGAAAATCCTGCTCTGTGCCTGGAACATGAAGGTGTTGAGGATATGAGGGGGGAATGAGCAAGAAATATACACCCAAGCAGGGTTCAGACAGCTGACAGACATTGTGGTCAGAGTTATGCCCAGAGATGCCAGAAAAATATATAGGGGGGCCTGAAACAGCACAGGCCACAAGGGTGGGCAGGACGCTATGAGCAGGCCCTGTTAACTTCCTCGAACATGCGTCCACCTCTGAGCCACGGCTCTGTGGTGGAATCAGGAGGTGGGAGACAGAACTGCACCACTGTCCCCAGGCAGGGAGCTGGGCAGGCCAGAGCTAGCGCTCATGCTGTCACCTTCAGCCAGCCTGTGCTATTATCCACGGGGACTCTGGTAAAACAACCACCCAGCTCCAGCATGCACCATTCCGCCGGGGCACCCGGCCAGCTGCAGGTGCCACAAAAGCCAGTCGGTTGAAGCTCAGCCCTTACATAACACCACGTAGTTCAGGGCTATTTTTGGCCACCGTGTGTATTGTCTCCTGAGCTGAGCTTTTCTTAATTTGGGGTGTTGGTTTTCCTTTTTTGGATGCCTTCAGCTTGGCTTGGAAGAGGAGAAGAAGGCGTTGGAGGAGCCAAAGTCTAATGTTCCTAAAATCAGACTTGCTGAACCTCCATCCAAAACAGAGCCTTCATCGGCTCTCATGGGCATTGAGGACAGGGAGTGTTCTGAACTGGCACAGGTCATGATCTCTACCAGTGGACACAGGCAGAAACAAGACTCAAAGCTAAGAATTCAAACATCGCTCTTGGTCTAACAGTTGGTTCAAAGTTTGGACTGTCCTGGGATAGATGCCTCTTTGATAAAGTACCAGTGTATATCTTCTAGGATTCCACTTCAAATTCTAACCCACTCCTACTATGTATGCGTGTGAAGAGTGTGTGTATGTGTGTGTGTGTGTTTGTGTGTGTGTTAGCACGAGGGAGGGATATAATTGAGTGTACATATTTAAGTTTAGAGCTAGCCTAATTCAAGCTAAATCTATGCCCTAGAGTAGTGGTCAGCAAACCATGGCTCGCGAGCCACATGCGGCTCTTTGGCCCCTTGAATGTGGCTCTTTCACAAAATACCACAGCCTTGGCAAGTCTATTTTGAAGAAGTGATATTAGAAGAAGGTTAAGTTTAAAAATTTTGGCTTTCAAAAGAAATTTCAATCATTGTACTGTTGATATTTGGCTCTGTTGAATAATGAGTTTGCCAACCACTGTCCTAGAGCATGCTGCTGAAGGAAATTGCAGTTAAGGTCGTTTTACTCTGTGTGGGGAGAACTTCAGTGTGCACAGTGTCTGAGGGACCCAGGAGTTTTAGATCATTTAGTAAATACACTGTACATGGCAAAATCCTATCTAATAAAAAAAAAAGAGTAATGTGCAAATTAACCATCACTCCATTATACCTACAAGCCACACTCACAAGCCAATTAGGAGTGGATATGCCTATTAATCCAACCAAGATGGCTGTGGCCATGGAGGGAGGTTTGGGTTTCCCCAACGATGGAAGAAGCTAAGCTTTCCGCACACCCTGGCGGGCCCAGGCCTCCACTCCAGACTACAAAGTTTCAATTATAGAAGATAAATAAATCCCAACAGAAATGGCTGCTGCCATAGAACGAGCAGAAGACTTGGCTCCACTCCAGGCTACACAGTTTCACTTGTAGAAGATAAATAAATCCAAAATACTGGGGCCTCCTCTTGGGTCTCTGGAGGCGTGGCCAGCCTGCAAGCCACCACAAGCCCCTCGCCCAGGCCACTCCATGCCCCAACGGAACTCCCACCCTGATCTGGGACACCTCTCAGGGCTAACCATCCAGCCCCACCCCATGCACCAGGCCTCTATCCTACATAATAAAAAAGTAGTATGCAGATTGACCATCACTCCAACACACAAGATGGCTGTCCCCATGTGGTCAAAGATCCTGCCCCCATGTGGATACAAGATGGCCAGCAGGGGAGGACAGTTGGCAGGGACCAGGCCTGCAGGGGAGGGCAATTAGTAGTAATCAGGCCAGCAGAGGAGGGAAGTTGGGGGTGACCAGGCCTACAAGGAAGGGCAGTTGGGGGGAACCAGGCCTGCAGGGGAGGGCAGTTAGGGGTGACCAGACCTTTAGGGGAGGGCACTTAGGAGTGACCAGGCCTGCAGGGGAGGGCAATTAGGGGCAAACAGGTTGGAAGGGGAATAGTTAGGGGGTGATCAGGCTGGCAGGCAGAAGTGGTTAGGGGCAATCAGGAAGGCAGGCAGGCGAGCAGTTGGGAGCCCCCAGTCCTGGATTGTGAGAGGGATATCCGACTGCCCATTTAGACCCGATTCCACTGGTGGGATCAGGCCTAATCAGGCAGTTGGACATCCCTTGAGGATTCCCAGATTGGAGACGGTGCAGGCTCTCCAATTCCGTGCACCAGGCCTCTAGTAATATTATATTAAGCAATGTTACTAAATGCCTACTGCGTGCCAGTTCCCGGAGGTCTAAGCACAGGTGGTGATGCCCGAGGGGTGGAGGGTGGAGGGCATGGGCAGAGGCACTGCTGGTCCCAGAAGAAGAGCAGGCAGCCCACGTATCCCAATGTTGAGAGTATTCGTTGGAATGACTGTCCTTCACTCAGAGATTACCCCCTTCCTACTCATTTTTCATTAAAATGTCTTTGCCTTAATGATGTTTATGACTGTCTCAACCGTACTCATGGGGGGCTGGTCTTAGATGCCCCATCCGGCAGGCTTGCATCTAGACCTCCCCACCAGCAGCCCCGGCGGCAGCCGGAGGCCTCTGCTCACCGGCAGCTTCTCTGATTCAGACTCTGGGTTTTTCATCTCCTCATACTGCGGTCCACGCTTCCAAGTTCATATTTATTACCAAACTGTGTTTGTTGTTTGGCTACTATGAGACAAATGTCATTGGTCAGGCTTCAGCTGCTCCACTTGCAATTAAACAGCTAACGTCAGGCTCGATGACTGTGGCTTTGGGCCCAAGTTAAGGCAGGGACTTGAGCTTGGGGAGGATTTCAAACAGCGTTCCCCAGAGCACCAGGGTTCCTCGGAACTTCTTCATCTACTGGCTCTCGTTGCATTGCCTCTTCGTTTAGTAAGACTCTAAGAATATTCATTCAGAAGCCAGTTGACTCCTCTTCATCTCTCCCCAAATTACACATGTAGAGTCATCCCTTTCTGTGTGTTCCTATGTCAATCAAGGTCAGCCCTTGAAAATAAATAATATTGCTTTCCTATGACACAGAAACCTATTATAATCCTTGTATGGTTGCTTGATTCATGAGTAAGTTGCAAAAAAAAATGTTATAGCCTTCATCCAAAATCCTCCATTCAGTTACCTTTACTTTTTTTATTTTTTAAAATATATTTTATTGATTTTTTACAGAGAGGAAGGGAGAGAGATGGAGAGCCAGAAACATCCATGAGAGAGAGACATTTTGCACGCCCCCCACGGGGATTGTGCCCACAACCAAGATACATGCCCTTGACCGGAATCGAACCCAGGACCCTTCAGTCTGCAGGCCGACGCTCTATCCACTGAGCCAAACCAGTTTCGGCCAGTTACTTTTATTTTTAAAATAAAGTTTTCTTTTCTCCCAGATGGCTTTTACTACATATGGTTGGCTCCAACCCATGAATAGAAACTGTTGTTTATATTCAAAATATTGTTTGTGTATATCATTAAGCCTCCTCACTTGGCTAGGATCTTACAGCTACTCTCTTTAATATAAAGACTCAACATCTTAAAGAAATGGAAACACTGGAGCAGAGAAAAGAGGGAGAATGAACTAGTTTTCACGTAGTTTATTTTCACTTTTCGAGACCCACAGGTTGAGAACCGCTAGCAGGGTCGCCTAAGACCATCAGAAAACACAGATATTTACATTATGATTCATAACAGTAGCAAAATGACGGTTATGAAGTAGCAACAAAAATAATTTTATGGTTGGGGGTCACCACCACATGAGGAACTGTATTAAAGGGTCGCGGCATTAGAAAGGTTGAGCACCACTGACGTAGACAGTCACCTGCAGCCACAGGCTCAGCAAGGTCAGTGTCTCCTCCCAGGATGGGGCCAGCTGGCTTTCCTCGCCGCCTGAGCTGAATTCATCTGTAGGAAATCACTGAAGGTCAAGGGCACAGTGTTATCCTATGCGTTCAAACTTATACTTCCCGAGCACATCTGCCCTGAGGTGTGAATTAGGGCGGCAAAAACAACATTGAAATTTAGAAAAGCATGACTGACCGTCACCTCTAGAAAGAGATTTTCGTAAGGATATCTTCCTGCAAGAGTGGTGGCCAGTTTCACAAACGATGGTGACTGGTTTGCACCGTCCTCCTGTTGGTAGATGGCCCAGAATCTGCCCTCGGGCTGCCGACTCTCCACGTGGTTCTCTGAGTTGTCTTTTCCGCTCACTCAAAGGAGTCGAACTCAGCGAGCATTGGTGGGAGTCAGCAGGGGCGGCACAAAGGGGAGATCACTGCTCGCAGGGGTGCTTATTCACAGGCCCCTCTTGAGCTGCGGATCCCGCTGTGAACATGGGGGGCTGTGCCAGGTACCTCCAACGGCTGGGCAGGTGGCATCTTGTGACAGCTCCCCTCCTGGCCCACAAACATATAGCGAGCACCTTCGAGGGTGCTGTCGACCAAGGAAGGACACATGGTTCCTGTCTCCGGGGACTATGACAGTGGAACACAGACATGTTGGGGAACCTAGGGGAAGGGTGTGTCTCAGGGTTGCAGGCAGGAAGGGTATGTGCTTCACACCAACCCAGAGGCTGTGATCACTGGAGTCTTAGCGCTGCCCTCAAGGTTCCCAGATGGCAATGGAGGTGCTTGGCAGGCCTTGAGGACCTTCAGGTGGAAGCTCAAGGAGTGGCCGGGTCACAGGCATAGCGTGGAAGCGTGGACATCGCCAGGAAGTGGGTGGCAGTTTTAACCCTGGATGGCATAACCTGGGAATATCCGTAGGTGTCGTGGGTTCTGGTTTGCCGATGGGCCGCCCACAGATCCCTGACTTAGGGTCTTCTGCCAGTTCTGCTTAGATGAGCATGGGTATTAGAGGTGGACCAGGAATGACCTTTGAGCCAAGATATCTGTTTCAGGCATTGGGGCCCTGTCATTCTGTTCGTGTATTACATTTTAGGTGCCTGTAGCCTGGTTATCCAAACGTCGAACTCACTTGCTTCAGAATTTCTTGTTTTAGTAATGGGGTCTCCCTGGATTTCAGCATCTGGAAGTAATCTGGTGTCTAGAATAGCCTTTTACTATGTATCTGTCATCGCCACATATTTTGAGCGCTTTGTGTGAGCACTGTGCTAAACTCTGCGTGTGCATGAGGTCACTTACCCCTCAAGAGTACAGTGAGGAAGGCACTCTGTTACCTCTGCTTCAAAGATGGGGAAACGGAGGCACGGGGAGGTTAACGAACTTGCCCAAGGCCAGGAACCTTGTAAGCAAAGCTGGTAACTGAACACATCCACCTAATTGTATCTAAGAGTGTTTTCACACACTTATTTTTATCTTTCCTTTACGGTGTGTGTGTGTGTGTGTGTGTGTGTGTGTGTGTGTGTGTGTGTGGCTTCATTTCTATTTGACTAGTTCTCTGGGGCTATCAAAGCAAAGTTCCCAGACTGGATGGTTTCGATAACAGAACTTTATTACCTCATAGTCTAGAGACCGGAAGTTCAAGATCAAGGCAGGGCTGGTTTCCTTTGTGGCCACAAGGGAGAATGTATTCCACGCTCTCCCCCAGCTTCTTTGGTGACCCCTGGCTCGTAGACCCATCACCCATCTCTGCCTTTATCTTTACGTGGCGTTCTCCCGGTGGGTTTTGTGTCCGAATTTCCCATTTTCATGAATCATTGGGTTAGCGGCCCATGCTAATATCTTATTTTAGCTTAACTGCCTCTGTAAAGATCCCATCTCCAAATACCATCACATTCTGAGGCATTGGGGGTTTGGTCTTCAACATCTGAACTTCAGAGGACACAATTCAGTCTGTAATAGAGGTAACAAGCTTTTGACTTTTACCAGAAAGCAGTGAGACTTTTTTCCTTTTCTCTTACGAGGTGGTAATGCCTCTGATGGAGTCCAGTGTCTATAAACCTTTGTTATCTCAGTATGACGTTGATGTGTTGAAAACACCTAGACCAGGTATTCCCCATCCAGCTGTACAGTTAGCTGCAGGTGGGTGGGAACCCTGCGTCAACTACAGCTGTCCACCAGTGGTGCCACGGCTCTTCTGTTCCCCTGCAGGCATCCTTCCCAGCAAACCTCCAGCTCGTCCTTGTTCTGCGACCAACAGGATTTTTCCAAAGGACTCTCTCTGACCTCGCTTTCAAATTCAACAGAGATGACTTTAAGATGAAGGTTCCAGTAAGTACTCCCGGCTTTAGCTCCGTAGGCAGAACTTAAATGTAATTGCATTCTTGGCCCATCTATAGTAATCGAAATGCTCAAGGCGCTAACCTCAGTGCTGGGAGCATAAATAAAGCCCCAAATGACTCAGTTGCAAATTGTACTTCCTCTTCTGCAACCAGAAACAGTGTGATCCTTCATTCCCACCTGCCACTCTGCACCCCTGGGGTGGCTGTGCAAAGCATAGCCTTGGATGGGCCACCTTCAAAGGATAGGCATTTTGTCAGAGCCATGAGTCTAGAACGTTCTTATAGCAAGTCAAGCTGAAGAACAAGAGAGCCCAGGGGATAAGAAAAGGCCCAGGGAAGTGGGTGCAAGCATCCTCATGCCTGCAGAGGGTGGGGCTGTAGGCCGATCCCTACCTCATCTCCTCACTCCAGCTCACAGCAGCCAAATTAGTGAGTTGCCAAAAACGAGTTTCATAAAAATCATTGCCGGCATCTTCCATTCATTGACCCATTTCAGACCATTCTTTAAAAATTACAGAAAGCATCATCGGAATGCTATTGTTAAACGCTGTTGTTGAAAATATGTTCATGTCACTGTTTTGGTGCTGTGTACTAAACTCAGGGCCAAATAGAAAATGTTAAAAAAAAACAAAACAAAACAAAAAAAACAGTGGGTCCCTGTGCTTTCTCTGTGTAGTTAAATTCCTAGATTGCCTGAGCAACTAGTCTTTGGTCATGCTGGTCACAAATCGGAGTTATTTGGCTGCATATAATTTTATTAGTGGAACAAAGAGAAAATTGAGTCATCTCTGCTGAGAACTGCTTTCTACTTTAAGTGGATATTTTAGCCTACTCTATAAAATGAAGATCAGGTGCCCTAGCCGATTTGGCTCACTGGATAGAGCATCCACTGGCAAACTGAAGGGTCCCGGGTTCCATTCTAGTCAAGGGCATGTACCTTAGCTGCAGGCTCATCGCATGAGGGAGGCAATCAATCGATGTGTTTCTCTCACATCAATGTTTCTCTCTCTGTCTCTCCCCTTCCCTTCCACTCTGTCTAAAAATCAATGGGAAAAATATCCTTGGGTGAAGATTAAAATTTTTTTAAAAAGATCATGCTTCAATCAAAATACCTCAACACTGGCACTGTTGAAGTTTGGGCAGGATTGTTCTGTCAGGGGGCTGACCTATGCATGATCGTATTACCCTTACCCTCCACCCACCAAATGCCAGCACCACTTGCCCTACCCTCCAATGTTGTGGCCATCAAAAATGTCTCCAGACATTGTCAAGTGTCCCCTGAGGGACAGAATCACCCCGGGGGGAGAACCACTGCTTTAAACTAATACAGTATTTAATAATACATGAGGTGGTTTCAAATAACATTTGGGCTAAACCTCTCCAGACCTATTTTGTAGTATCTGTGTGACAGCTTACAAAGCAAAGGCTATATTTTCATCCGGAACTCATGGGCAGAATGACCTCAGAAAGGACAAGAAAAAAACACATTCAAACAATAAAACAAGTGTCCCGTGTGGAAGAACTAGCTTGGTCCCCACAATCATATGCACCCCCCCATTCCCCCACCCCATCAAGGCAAGCGTGCAGGTAAAGGGCACTGAACTGGGTCTGAACCTGCCATGACCTCACAGTATTTCAGCAGAAATGAAGACAAAACGATTTTCTTTAGAGTCTGAGCTCACCTGGCCAGAGGAGCATCAACACTTTCCGTGTGCCTCATGTCCATCCCAAGCCCAGCTAGCTCAAGGGTCTTGCACCCTTCGGTGGCTGTCATCTGATGGGATGAGTCATCCTGTACCCATTTCACGCATGAGGAAGCTGAGGCACAGGGGAAATAAGCGCCTTGCCTCCAGTCCACCAGCCAGTGAGTGGTAGCGCTGGGATGAAAACCCAGGCCCAAAGCCTGTGACTTTGGTCCACACAGCCACCGGCAAGAAAACGTTTTCTGCCTCTGTCTGCTGGGCGTTCTGTGTATGGCGGCGGTCTCCTCTCTCCTCCAGGTCATAATGCTGAGCTCAGTACCAGAATTACACGGTTACATCGACAAGTCCCAGCTGACCGAGGACCTGGGCGGGACCCTGGATTACTGCCACACCAGGTGGTTGTGTCACCGCACGGTGAGTCTTCCCAGCACCGTCCAGGGGACGCTGGCTACGGGCCGTGGCCTGCAATGATCCCTGGTGAAACCCTTAG
>PVJN01034351.1:0-22829 GCA_004026805.1 Lasiurus borealis | reverse complement strand
GGCATGGATGGTGGGGTCAATTGGGGGTGACCAGGCCAGCAGGGCACCAGTTAGGGGCGACCAGGTGGACAGAGAGAGGCAGTTGGGGGTGACCAGTCCAGTGAGGGGGCAATAAGAGGCAATCAGGCTGGTGGGGGTGGCATGTAGGGGTGACCAGGAAGGCAGGGGGTGAATTTGGGGGCAATTAGTCTGGCAGGGGGGCAGTGAGGATTGACCAAGCCAGCAGAGGGGGCAGTAAGAGGTGACCAGGCTGGCAGGGGGACAGTTATGGGTGATCATATTGGCATGCTGAGGCAGTGAAGGGCTGTTCCAGATTGTAAGAGGGATGTCTGACCAACTGGCAGACAGACATCCCCCAAGGAGTCCTGGATTGGAGAGGGTGGATGCTGGGCTGAAGTAAACCAACCCCCATGCATAATTTTCATGCACCAGGCCTCTAGTCAATAATAACCTTAAATATAAATGGATTAAATGCTACAATCAAAAGACAGAGCCTAGCTGAATGGATAAGAAAACATGACCCATATGTTTGCTGTCTACAAGAGACTCACTTCAGCTCTAACTAGTTTGGCTCAGTGGATTGAGCATCAGCCTGCAGACTGAAGGGTCCCAGGTTTTATTCCGGTCAAGGGCATGTACCTTGGTTACAGGCACATCCCCAGTAGGGAGTGGCAGGAGGCAGCTGATCAATGTTTCTCCCTCATTGATGTTTCTAACTCTCTGTCCTTCTCCCTTTCTCTCTGTAAAATATTAATAAAAAATATATTTTTTAAAAAGAGACTCATTTGGGGAAGGTGGGGGTTGATGGGAATAAGGGGAGAGCTCAACAGAGGGACCTTCGAACATGCATATGAGCATAATCATTGGGCACAGACAACGGGAAAGGTGGGGCATGAGAGGGAATCCATACAGTGGTCACCATAACCTTAACAGAAATTGCTTCATGAGACAAATATTTTTAAATGAAATTCTGTAACATGAAAATCATTTTGGAAGGAAATAAAGAGAAGTTTCCTTTAAATGTCATAAGGATCATAATTGGAAGTCAATATATTTGGCCTCTTGAGCGAAGGTAAGTAATCTGTGTTTTTGCCTCCCTGAAAAAGTTTATATAAAGTTACAAAAAGAAATTCACAGCCTGTTTGAAATTGAATTGCCATGGCCTAGAGCAAAGAATATCCTTACATAATATTATCCTACAATATCATTTAAATTCTGATATTTCACAACAGCATATTATACAACCATCCCAAACAAACTTACAAACTAATTCTTTGAATGTTTAGCAGCAATTTAAAAAAAGGACATGAAAGGATTTAATCCCTTTCAGAAGGAATTAAGGCACTGGGATGGCACTTGAGCATTTTATACTGGCCCCTCTTTTCTCTTTTACCAAGAGGGACCCTCTTCTCACAACCCAAGGGCCCTCAGCTGTAGCTTGAGCTCTCTATTCACACTGAGGTTGAAGCCTTGAGGTGGCTGGTATAATGTATCCGTTTCTCCCCAAATGGTATGAGCTGGGCCCTCCCTGGAGAAGGAACCTGAATTCCCCGAGATAAGTGACCAGTGCCAGGACCCCTGTCAGCAGGTGAGGGGATCCCCAAGGCAGGTGCTGGGCGTGGAGGCCATAGGGGCATAGGCTACCATGGAGACAGAACGGAACCTCATAACATCCTGTGTGGCCCTGGAGGATGACTGGTTAGCCAGAGATGTGTAAGATTCCTCAGGGAAGGAACAACCTAAGACAGGCACTGTCGCAGAGGAGCCATCAGGAGAGAACTTGGGGGTCAATGAAGGTAAGACACAGACCCTCACCCCCACAACCTTGCAGGGTCTGAACCTTCACCCTTTCTGAGGGAGTTCTGCTGCCTTATGGATACCTCGCTTCCCATGCTCAGCACAGATTGAGACCCAGGTAACAGACAGAGATGTGGCCCACCTCAGATCAGAACCCAGGTAACAGACAGAAACATGCCGACAGCAACTACCCTATATCTAAATTCAGCCTAGCACTAGAAATGCTCAGTACCTACTCAATGCAAATAAGCTTTTCCACTAATATATATAGGGTAATCTAAGATTGTTAGTAGAGTATTAAATTTGATGTAAAAGAGTTATCAAGCTTTCAGATTAATTTAAATTGGCGAACTGAAATAAGGAAACACCCAAGAAAATTTAAGTGTACTAGACAAAAAGCTGTTTCTAAAGTATTAATTAGAATTTCTATTGATAGCTCATCTCATGATAAAATTGCTTAATATGTAATGAACATAAAACAGGCATATTTGTGTGCAAAAAATTAAAATTTAAAGTTATCAAGATGGTATTAAAATTTTTACCAAATTCTCCATTAATCAAAAAGAAGGGCAGGGGTGGAAGAGTAGGATAATATCATGTAAGAAAAAATATCTGGTAAGTAAATTACATCCAGAAAATTTTCACTTTAGAAAATTAATTTCCATTTGTAATACCAACAGGAAGACACCCATGAAAAACACATATGGTGCCAAAGGAAAAGTGGGTAGGCAAAAATAAAAAGGACCCCAAGTCAATTTTATAGAAAACATTCCTTTATTAACTCTTGGTCGAGAATATGTAGGACTACATATTCACCTCAAAACAAAGGACTACATAGGATATATACTACAAAGGGATATATACTTTCAGTAAACAACTCTAAGACCAAGTGGACCCCTGCAACAGAGGAACTGACAGGTCTGTACCAACCACAAAGGCAAGAGGAGAAACAGTCCAGAGATAGAAGATGCGGACGACAACTTGCCATGCTAGCAGTTAGCAGCTGAGCCTCGCTACAGGATGCCTAGGACCAAACCAGAGAGGGTTGGACTGGCATTGCCACCATTTGTCCACTATCTAGATACCATTGATGACATGTACACGTAAGGAACTGTTTGACATTGAAACTGGGACTCAAACATATCGGACATTGAAATTGGGACTTAAACATTTTTCCTTTGCTCTTGTGGGTTTATTTCTAGCCTACAGGGGCAATATGTTTTTAAAGCAAGAATCAGGGGGTGGCAGGGAATCAGATGCAAAGGCAAAGAAGCAATGAACAGACTGTTCTGTTATAGTGGGAAGGCAGGGGAGGTTGTGTGGGAGGGGCCTGTAGGAGATCAACCGAAGGACTTGTATGCATGTGTGTAGGCATAGCCAGTGTATAAGGGCAATGGGGGAGTCAGGGTGTGTGTGAGACAGATGAGGTCATGTACTGGGGGGTGGGGAGGGCAATAGGGAAAAAATAAAATTAAAAATTAAAAAAAAAGAGACTCACCTCAGAACAAAGGACTCACACAGACTGACAGTGAAGGTATGGAAAAAATATTTCAGGCAAATGGAAATGAAAAAAAAACTGGGGTAGCAATACATATATTTGAGAAATTAAACCTCAAAGTGAAGGCCATAACAAGAGATAACGAGGAGAATCCAAGATGGTGGCATAGGTAAACACCTACACTGCTGCCTCGCACAACAATTCCAAAACTACAACTAAAAGACAGAATGGACATCATCCAGAACCACAGGAAAGCTGGCGGAGTGGAAATTCTACAACTAGAAGTCAAGAGAGGAGCTCACAAAGACCCAGAGGAGCTGCAAAAAAGCTGAGGTATGGAGATGCGCATAAGGAGAGAGCAGGTGCCAGAGTACCTGGCTGGCTTTCTCTGGTGGGAGGGGAATGGAGACTCTGTGGAGACTTTCAACGTCACTGAGCACTTTATCCTACGACACTAAACCACAGATCCAGCTGAAACTCATATGGGGGGGAGTTTGGACTGTGAAGGGGGAGAAGTGCACAGAAATTTAGGGGAGTCGCAAAAGATCAGAAGTCTGGTGGCGCTCAAGGCACTGCGCGCAGAGGACCGACTGCTGATTTGCCTCTGGCTTTCACGAGTGGGCGGGAGACAGACCCTTCCAACTGCGTCACTTATAACTCCACTAAACCCCAGTTTCGGGAAAAACCCTAGGGACCCAGACTCATGTGGTACCAGAGTGCAGGGGAGCCGGAGGAGCAGCAGTCTAGAGGTACTGCGAGACAGAGCACACAGGAGCACAGGGACCGCTCCAGCGATTACCCAGTCACGTGAGACTCAGGGGCCGTGGAGGGCGGGGCCAACTGGAAGGCAAAGCGGTCCTTGAAGCACTGAGACTCCACCCATCCCAAGCTCCACAGAGAGGCTTCTGCAGTTTTCCAAGTCTGGTATCATAAGGCTGACTCCAACACAGAAGTTTTCCAAGCATAGTGGAAATGCAGAGACAAGGGAAGGGATCACAAAAAAAAGAAATGGAGGAAAACAAATGACTGGATATAGAGTTCAAAACCACACTTATAAGGTTTTTCAAGAATATCCTAGAAAAGTTGGATAAAGTTAGTGAGACCCAAGAGGAGATGAAAAAGGACCAACTAGAGATGAAAAAGGAGCAACTAGAGATGAAAAAGAACCAACTAGAGATGGAAAAGAGCCAACTAAGGTTGGAAAAGGACCAACTAGAAATTAAACATACACTGACTGAAATAAAAAATATTATACAGTCCTAACAGCAGACTAGAGGAGGGTGAGAATCAAGTAAAAATTTGAAATATAAAGAATCAGAAAACACTCAACAGGAAAAGCAAGAAGAGAAAATAATCCAAAAATGTTAAGATAATGTAAGGAGCCTCTGGGACAGCTTCAAGTGTACCAACATCAGAATTGTGGGGGTGCCAGAAGAAGAGACAGAGCAAGATACTGAAAACCTATTTAAATAAATAATGACTGAAAACTTCCCACATCTGGTGAAAGAAATAGACTTACAAGTACAGGATGCACACAGAACCCCTTATAAAAGGGATCCAAAGAGGACTACACCAAGACACATCATAATTAAATTACCAAGAGCAAAAGACAAAGAGAGAATATTAAAAGCAGCAAGAGAAAAGCAGTTCATTACCTACAAGGGAGCACCCGTACGACTGTCAGCTGATTTCTCAACAGAAACTATGCAGGACAGATGGGAGTGGCAAGAAATATTCAACGTGATGAATAGCAAGAACCTACAACCAAGAATACTTTATCCAGCAAAGCTATCATTCAGAATTGAAGGGCAGATAAAGAGCTTTGCAGATAAGAAAAAGCTAAAGGAGTTCATCAACTCCAAACCAGTATTTGTGAAATGCTGAAAGGTACTCTTTAAAAAGAAGAGGAAGAAAAAGGTAAAAGATAAAAAATTGTGAACAACAAATACATAGCTATCAACAAGTGAATCTAAAAATCAAGTGAATAAAGAATCTGATGAACAGAATAAACTGGTGAATATAATAGAATCAGGAGCATAGAAAGGGAGTGGACTGATAATTCCCAGGGGGAAAGGGGTGAGGAGTATAGAGAGAGAGACTGGACAAAAATCATACACCTATGGATGAGGTCAACGAGAGGGAAGTAAGGGTAGAGGGAGGGGTGGGAGCCAAGTGGAGGGGAGCTATGGAGGGGAAAAAGGAGGAACAAATGTAATAATCTGAATAATAAAGATTTAATTAAAAAAATAAAAAAGAGAAGGACAAACTACTGATTCACACAATAAATAGATATATCTTGCCAAAACTGGTTGGTTCAGTGGATAGAGCATCAGCCTACAGACTGAAGGGTCCCAGGTTCAATTCCAGTCAAGGGTACGTATCTTGGTTGCAGAAACATCCCTAGTGGGGGCTGTGCAGGAGGCAGCTGATCGATGTTCCTTTCTTATCGATGTTTCTCAATCTCTATCCCTCTCCCTTCCTCTCTTTAAAAAAATCAATAAAATTTAAATAAATAAATAAATAAATGGATAAAAAAAGAGAGATAATGAGGGCCATTTCATACTAGTGAAGGGAGCAATTCAACAGGAGGATTTAATTCAGGTAGACATATATGGACTCAATATAGGAACACCTGAACATATTTAAAAAACTTATAAAAGATATCAAAAGTGAGATTTACAGCTATACAATTATAATAGTAGCATTTAATACCCCATTGACACCACTGGATAAATCCTCTAAACAAAAATCAGCAAAGAAACACCAATCCTAAATGATTACTAGATCAGAGGGACTTAATTAACATGTTTAGAACATTTCACCACAAAGTTTCAGAAAATACATTCTTCTCAGGTGCACATGGGTCATTTTCAAAGATAGACCACATATTGGGAGACAGGAAAAGTCTCTTCAAATTCAAGAAGTTAGAAATCATATCAAGCGAAAATAGCATAAAATTAGATATCTACTACAATAAAAACAGTGAAAAACATTCAACACTTGGAGACTAAATGGCATGCTATAAATAATAAGGACAAGACATTCATGTGCAAAAGCTGCTGCAAGCTGCTTAAGTGGGGTTGTAAATTGGATGAGGTGGGGTCTTCAGGAATCACCAGGGACATCAAAGAAGAAATAAAGAGCATTCTGGTAACAAATGACAGTGAAAGCACTCCTGAGAGGGAAGTTCCTGGCTCTCGAAGCCTACATCAGAAAACAAGAAAAGGTAGTAATAAAGAATCTAACCCCACAACTTAAAGAATTAGAATGAGAGAAACAAGAAAACTCAGTGAAAACAGATGGAAGAAAATAATAAAGAACAGAGCAGAAATAAATGACAGAGAGACAAAAACAGGATTGTGTCCCATAGCATTTGCATTGTTGTGTTTTTATTGGCATTAGTCTCCCAAAAATCTAAAAGAATTGACAAAAACAAACAAAAAAACAAATACCCTCTTGAAACTAATAAGCAACTTGATAAGGTTGTAGAACACAAAGTTAAGACACAAATATCAACCACATTCCTATTAGGATGTTTTTAATTTCTTCTTTGATCTAATTGATAACCCAATCATTGTTTAATAGCTTGTTATTCAGCTTCCAAGTGTTTGAATTTTTGGAATGTCTTTTATTGTAGTTTATTTCTAATATGCCATTGTGGCCTAAGACAATGCTTGATATGATTTCAATCTTTTTGAATTTGAGAAGACATTGTCTGTGACCCAATATGTGGTCTATTTTTGAAAATGTCCCATGTGCAATTGAGAAGAATGAATATTCCCTGGTTTTGGGGTGAAATGCTCTGAAGATGTCAATTAGGTCTATCTGATCTAGTGAGAGATTTAGAATTGCCGTTTCTTTGTTGATTTTTTTTTTGAGGATTTATCCAGCGATGTCAGTGCTGTATTATAGTCCCCTACTATGATTGTATTGTTGATCTCTCCCTTGATATCTTCCAGGAGTTTATTTTTATGTGTTTGGGTGCTCCTGCATTGGGTGCATATATGTTTATCAGAGTTATGTCTCCTTGTTGTATTGACCCCTTTATTATTATGAAGTGGCCTTCCTTATCTCTGACTATGGCCTTTACTTTGAGGTCTATTTTGTCAGATATAAATATTGCTACCCCAGCTTTTTTTCATTTTCCTTTGCCTGATAGAAGTATTTTCATACCTTCACTTTCAGTCTGTATGAGTCCCTTTTTCTGAGGTGGGTCTCTTGTAGACAGCAAATATAGGGGTCATTTTTTTTTTATCCATTCAGCCACTCAATGTCTTTTGATTGGAGCATTTAGTCCATTTATGTTTAAAGATATTATTGAAAGGTACTTATTGGTAGCCATTTTTATTTTTTGTGTCTGTGTTCCTTCTTACCTTTTTATTTCTTCTTTTTACACTAGTCCCTTTAGCATTTCTTTTTTTCTTTTTCTTATCTGTGAAGCTCCTTATTTCCCGTTCAATTTTGATTGATAATCTTGCTCGATAGAGTATTCTTGGATTCAGTCCCTTGATTTACCTCATTTTGTAAATTTCCTTCCATTGTTTTCTGGCCTGATGTGTTTCTGTTGAGACATCATTTGATAATCTAATGGGAGCTCCATTGTATGTAACTTTCTGTCTCTCTCTTGCAGTCTTTAAGATCTCTCTTTGTTCTGAATATTTGCCATCGTAATTATGATGTGTTTTGGTGTGGGTCTTTTCAAGTACATCCTGTTTTGGACACTGTGCTTGTGTGACTTTGTTCTTCACCACATCAGGGAATTTTTCTGACATCATTTCTTCAAATAGGTCTTCTAACCCTTGCTCTTCTTCCTGTTGTTCTGATAGACCTATTATTTGCATGTTACTTCATTTCATGTTGTCACATAGCTCCCTTAGGTTCTCCACTTGTCTTTTAATTTTTTTCTCCAGTTGCATTTCAGTTTGGCTGTGTTTTGTTTCCATGTCTTCCAATTTGCTAATTTGGTCCTCCACTTCTCCTTGTCTACTGTTGAAACTTTCTATGTTTATTTTTCATTTTTTATTTTTATTTCAGCTATATCACTCTTCATTTCTTCTTTATTCTTACATAAGTTGTTGATTTTTTTTATCCATTTATTCTTGATTCTTCCAGAAGGTGTTGATTTTTTTCTTCCTTCTGGTTTATGAATTGTCGGACTCTTATTCTGAATTCTTTTTCTGACATATTGCACTTAGCTTCTGTTTCACTTAGCTGCTTTTCTTGTGATTCTTCCTTTTATTTCCTTTGGGGGTATCTTTGTCTACCCATTTTTGGTCTCACTGACTGATCTAAATTTCAATCTTTGCAAGGGCTGCTCCTTGGGAGGCAGTGGCTTCTCTGGTGGGTGCTGTTTACAGCAGTGGTGTCTCCTTTGACTGGTAGGGAAGGCTGCTCGTATAGCTGCTGTTCCTTGGATGGGGGTGAGCTGATTATGAGGTTGCTGATTCTTGGATAGAGGCCGGCTGCTTACATGGAGGTCTACTGCTCCTTGGATGGAGGCCGGCTGCTCACATGGCTGCTGATCCTCAGACAGGGGTGGATTGCTCACGTGGCTGCTCTTCTTTAGATGTGGGCTGGCTGCATGCTGCTGCTGTTCCTCAGATGGGATGGGCCACTTGTGATGCAGCTGCTCCTTGGATAGGGGCAGGTTGCTTGCAGGGCTGCTGCTTCTCGTATGGGTATGGGTTGCTCATGTGGCTGCTTCTCTGATGAGGGGCGGTCTGCTTGTGTAGCTGCTGATCCTCATGTGGGAGTGAGCTTCTCAAGCTGTTGGTGCTCCTCAGACAGGGATGGACCATTCACCCAGATCTTTCTCGTCAGGCAGGTGCAGGCTGCATGTGGGTGCTGCTCTTCGGACTAGTGTGGACTGCACAGGGCTTCTGCTCCTTGGATGTGAGCTGCTGCTCCAGTTTATGTGGCTGCCGTTCCTCAGATGGGGGGAGACTGCTTGTGTGGCTGCTTTCTCAGAAGAGGGTGGGCTGCTCAAACAGCTGCTGGTCCTTGGATGTAGGCGGGCTGCTCACATAGGTGCTGCTTCTCAGATGGGGGCAGGCAGTTCATGTGGCTGCTGCTCCTAGGAAAGGGGCACTCTACTCACACAGCTGCTGCTCCTCTGATGGGAGTGGGCTTCTTGCACAGCTGCTGCTCCTTGGAAGGGGAATGGATGCTTGTGCGGCACAGCTGCTGTTCTTCAGATAGGTTCAGGGTGTGGGCTGTACATAGCTGCTGCTCCTCAGAGGGGGCCAGTTGCATGAGGCTGCTGGTCCTCAGTAGTGGGTAGGCTGCTCAAGTGACTGCTGCTCCTCAGATAGTGCGAGCTGCTTGCATGGTTGCTGCTCACACAACCAATGTTCTTTGGATGGGGGAGGCCATGTAAAGCTGCTGTTCCTAGGCCTGTGGCGGGTTGTTTGCAGGGCTGCTGCTCCTTGGACAAGAGTTTTTTGCTCACATGTTTGCTGTTCACATGTTGCAGTGCGCTGACATTGGCATATTCTTCCCATGACCTAGTGATCAAATGGTTCTTGGGCAAGTTATTTAACCTTTCTAGGTCTCCATTTCTTTCTCTCACCCCTGAATCACAGAGGATGGAAAAGGAGTTGGTTATCAGAACTCTTGAGCTGCCCTCCTCCCAGTCTGTCAGAGGGATTCAATACTCAAAGGTTTTTAAGATCAAGTTTAATGCAAAAGTTTCCCCTCTCACCACTTATTTTCACCATAATACTTGAAGTTCTAGCTAAGGACTAAGACAAGAAAAGAAATATGTATTCAGATTAGCAACAAAGAAATAAAACTTTCTTTGTTCACAGATGATATGATAATCCATGTAAAAAAAATCTAAAAGAATTGACAAAAAAAAACACAAAAAAACAAAACATCCTCTTGGAACTAATAAGCAACTTGATAAGGTTGTAGAACACAAGGTTAATACAAAAATTTCAACCACATTCCTATAAACCAGCAATGAATAATCAGAATTTGAAATGAAAAACATATTATTATTTACTAAAGTCCCACTGCATGAAAATTCATGTACTGGAGGGAGGGAGTCCCTCAGCCAAGCCTTACCCTTCTCAGAGTTCAGGAGTCCTCAGGGCAGGAGGTGACCCAGCAATGAGGGGAAGGTGATGCCCCCATAACACCTCTGTTGTTGCCACTGCCATCAGATCAAGCCTCAGCCAGCTCTGGTTACCTGAGCGTCAGGAAGCCCTGGGTGGCTGGGAAGCCACCATCTAAGGCTTGCCTGTGCCTCAGGCCCTCCCTGTGCAGCTGAGGGGCTGATAGGACTGGGGGACTCTGGATGCAGGTACGCAGAGTGGCTAGACACACCCAGGGGCAGGCCCAGCTGTGCTGTGTGCCTGCCACCCTAGCAGGGCTAAGGGGACTGGGCCCTGCCATCTTGTGGCTGTGGATGCCACCATGTTTTTGAGGGTGTGATGGGCAATTAGCATATTCCCTCTTTTATTAGATAGGATATTAGTACCCCATATAAAAGAAATACTTAGTATGAAACTTGCAAAATATATACAGGATCTGTATAGGGAAAACTGTAAAGCTCTGAAGAATAAATGGAGGGGTATTCCATGTTTATGGATAAGAGGACTCAATAGTGTCAAGATTTCACTTATGCCCAACTTGTTATATAGAATTCAATGCAAATCTTCTTTCCTCCCTCAAATCCCAGCAAGTTTTGCCTGTATCAACAAAATGATTCTGAAGTTTGTAGAGTCAAAAGACCCAGAATATCCAATACAACATAGAAAGAGAAGAACAAAATTAGAATACTGACACTGCCTCATTTTAAGACTTACTTTATAAATGTACTAGAGTCCTGGTGCACAAATTCGTGCACCAGTGGAATTTCTTGGTCTGGCCTGTGGGATTGGGATAAAACTGGCTCTCTGATATTCCCCAAGGGGTCCCAGATTGCAAGAGGATGCAGGCCAAAAGACCTTACCAGTGCACTATTTGGGCCAGGGAAAGATGTGAGAGGTTGGCCAGCTGGGGAGAGACTGCAGGAGGGCTCCGGGGCATGTCAGCGCTTCTCACTCAGTCCTGATCAGCCAGACCCCAGGAGCAAGCTAACCTACCAGTTGGAGCGTCTGCCCCCTGGTGATTAGTGCATGTCATCGCAAGCTGCTGAGGGGGCTTAGCATATCATTAGCATATTATGCTTTGATTGATTGAACAGACTACTGGACAACCTGACACAGCATATTAGGCTTTTATTATATAGGATAATATGGAATTGGCAAAAGTATGATATTGACAAAAGAAATAAAACAAGTAGGTCACTATAACAGAATAGAGAGCTCAGAAATAGATCCACACAAATATATGTGGTCAACTGATCTTTAACAATAGAGCAATTCAATGAATGGTAAAGGGATAATCTTTAAGAAATAGTTTTGGAGCAAGTGGACATAAATCTAAATTCAAAATTATTAATCTACAGACATTATAGTCTTCACAAAAATTAATTTAAAACAAATACTCATCTAAATGTAAAATACAAAACTTTTAAATGCCTAGAATATATCATAGGAAGAAATCTAAATGATCTTGCATATAGTGATGACTTTTAGGATATAACACTGAAAGCATTATTCATGCCATATATAACTGATAAGGGGGACTTCATTAAAATTAAAATTTTCTACTACATTATGTAAAGGATAATGTCAAGAGAATGAGAAGATAAACCACAGACTGGGAGAAAATATTTCCTTTATCAGACTTATCTAATAAAAGGATTATTATTCAAATTATACAAAGAACTCCTAAAATTCAGCAATAAGAAAATAAACAACTTGATTAACCTTAACAGATAGTCTACTGAAAAAGATATGCAAGTGAAAAATGAAGATGAAAATATTTTCCACATGATACATCATCAGAAAGATTAAAATTAAAACAACAATGATATAGCACTGTACACTTATTACAATGGACAACATCCAAAACCCTGAAAGCACCAGATGCTGGTGAGAATGTGAAGAACCAAGAACTCTAATTCATTGCTCATGATACAGCCACTTTATAAGAGAGCTTGGGTGTTTCATATAAAACTAAACATAATCCTTGGAAACTCATCATCCACCACATCTCCCCTCAGGGTTGATACCCTGGGACTGGGACAACCAGAGAACAAGAAGAGAAACTATCTATCCAGCATAGACAACCTCCTGGAGATCGGAAAAGCCAGATGAAATGCAAGAGTTGAACATTTGTAATTCAGAACTTCAACGTGGAAAATAATGGACATGCTCTTTGTATTAATCTGCTAGAATAGTGCCACTCACACATAGATGCCTACCAGAGAAGGCATCCATCAAATACCATAACTAATTAAGGTAGTGAGGCAGCTCAGAGACAAAAAAAATAATCTCCAGAAAACAAATTAAAATACATGGAAATATGTGATAGAGATAATAGGGATTTCAAGATTGCAATTCTGAAGAAAACTCAATGAGATGGAAGAAAACACAAATAGGAAATATAATGAGCTTAGAAAACAAATCAATAAACAAAATGACCACTTTACAGAAAATACTGAAACTTGAAAAGAGAATCAAACAGATTGAGGAGATGAAAAATTCAATAAAAGAGATAAAGAATGAACTAGCAAGCATAGGAAATAGAGCCAAAGATATGGAGAAAATAATTATTAGTATTGAGTATAGAAATCTAGAAATGATGCAGAGGAAGGAAATATTTGAGCATAAAAATGAAGAAAAAAACTCTTCCAGATCATGGAAATGGAAAACAGTTCAGTGATTATTGGTGGGACTGGGGTAGGAGGTGGAGGAGGGTATAGCGGGGGATAAATGGTGATGTACGGAGACTTGACCTGTGGTGGCGAACACATAATACAATGCACAGATGATGTGTAGTAAAATTGTGAACCCGAAATTTGCATAATTTTGTTAATATCACCCCAATACATTTAATGAAAAGGAAAAAAAATAATTGTACAACTACAAAAAAAAATAAAAATAAAAAACTGTGTAAACTATCTGGCTCCACCAGAAAGAGTAATCTATATATATAAAAGGCTAATATGCTAAGTGTCCAGCCGGCCAGTAGTTATGATGTGAACTGACCACTAGGGGGCAGAAGCTCACAATCAGTGACTTGGCAGCAGCGGTTCTTAGGTCACACACCCAAAACCAGAGAGGAGGGAGGCCAACTCCTCTCAGGGCCCCATAATTTCACCTTTGGCCATGGGTTACATTGTTGCTGGGCCACGGTGGGCCTGGAATCTGGTTTATTGCACACTGTTTTGTCCTAATCCCCACAGGACAGGCAGGAGGGACCCCACTTACTCTACAGGTGCCCTTAGAGCCTTGGAACCACCCTAGGTGTGGCCAGCCAGGGAGGGACCATGGAAAGGTGGCTCCAGGGCATGTCTGGTCTGTCTTGACCAGTCCTGCCCTGCCAGCCACCTTCTAATTAATTTCCTTTTAATGTGCATGAATGTGAGCACTGGGTCACTAGTATAAGAATGATAGGCATACCAGAGAGAGAGAGAGAGAGAGAGAGAGAGAGAGAGAGAGAGAGAGAGAGAGAGAGAGAGAAGGGAATGCAGGTTTTATTCAAACAAACAAATAGTTGACAAGAAGGTCCCAAACCTATGGAAAGAGCTAGATCCTTGAATCCAAGAAGCAAACAGAACACCAAAATACTTTAATCAAAAAGGTCTTCTTCCAGACTCATTTTATTAAAACTGTTGAAAATTAATGACAAAAAAGATTTCTCAAAATAGCCATGGAAAAGAAGAAAGTAACCTATTAAATAAAGCCAGTTAAATTATCACCAGACATCTCAGTAGAAATTCTATAAGGAAGAAGAGATGGGAACCAAATATTCAAACTACTGAAAGAGAGAAATCACCAGCAAAGAATAATATATCTGGCAAAATTACCCTTTAAGTATGAAGAAGAAATAAAGACTTTTCCAGACATATAGAACCTGAGAAAATTTTCACCAGAAGGCCTCTATTGCAAAATATACTCAACAAGGTTGTTTTACCTGGAACAAAGAATAAAGGGTTATAAACTAGATAATCTCACCAAGAATTTACAGCATAAACAGAGATAATTTGTGACATTAAAAAAATAAAAGAAGAAGGAGTAAAAGACTGAATTTGCAAAGAAAGAAGATGGAGATCAGCTATATTCAAAAGAAAAAAGGACGACTGCATTTATGACTTTCTTTTTCATAAACCTAATGGTAACCACACATACACATACACACATACAAACCAATAAACAAACTGAGACACATAGGTAAAAAAATAGAAACAGAGGAAATAAGTACAGACAAAACCACAAAGGAAAAGAAAAAATGGAGGCACAAAGCTACTAGAAAATGAGAAAAAAATATTTATAAGAAATCCTCCTATATTAATATTTACCCTAGAAATAAATGGCCTGAGTTCACCAATAAAGAAGCACAGAGTAGCAGATTGGATAAAAACAAAACAAAACAAAACCCAACTGCATATTGCAACATCAAAGTTAGACTCAAAGTGAAAGGAAGGAAAATGATTTTCCAAGCAAATTGCATCCACAGAAAAGCAGGTGTAGCCATACTTATAGCTGACAAAATAGATTTCAAGATAACAAATGTAACAAGACACAAAGTTTGATGTTTTATAATAATAAAGGGAACAATATATCAAGAATACATAAGTTATCAAGGAGCACTGAAATATATATATCAACTACTAATAGAACAAAAAGGATAAACAGATTAAAAACAAAATTATAGTTGATTTCCTTAACACTATATTGACAGCTCTAGATAATCCAAACAGGAAATCAATAAAGAAATATCAGCCTTAAATGACACATTAGACCAAATGGGAATACTTGACATTTACAGAGCCTTTCATCCCAGAACTTCAGACTATACAATCTTCTCCAGTGAACATGGAATATTCTCAAGGATAGACAATATATAGGGTCACAAAACTAGTCATAACAAATTCCAGAAAATTGAAATTATTCAAAGCATATTCACTGACCACAATGCTTTAAAATCAGAAGTTAACTGCAAAAAGGAAGTAAGGAAACACTAACATATGTACATATTTAATAACATGCTACTAAAAATTGATTGGGTAAAAAAGTAAAAGGTGAGATCAAAAGATATATAGGAACAAATGAGAATGACAATATAACATATCAAAATTTCTTGGATGTAGCAAAAGCAGTAATAACAGGGAAGTTTATATAATCATGTGCCTATCTCAAAAAAACAAAAGAAATCCAAACTAAACAACATAACATTACATCTTTTTTAATTGAATTTATTGGGGGTGATACTGGTTCCAAACCATACAGATTTCAAATGTACAACTTAACAAAATATCATCTTCACACTGCATTGTGCACCCATCACCCCAAGCAAAGTCTCTTTCTGTCCCCATTTTCCCTCCCTTCCCCCAACCCCGCCTTCCTTCCCTCTGGCTAATACCAAACTGTTATCTGTATCTATGTGTAATATACTGTATATAGTTTCTTGCATAATCTCTTTACCTTCTTTCCAGTCCTCCAACCCCCCTCCTATCTGACAGTTGTCAGCCTGTTCCACCTAACATTATATCTTAAAAGAATAGAAAAAGAAGAAAAAAATGCAAAGTCAGTAGAAGAAAGAAAATAGTAATAGTTAGAGCATAGTTAAATGAAATAAAGAACAAAAGGACAATATAAAAATTAATATAAAAAGAGCTGGTTCTTTGAAAATATTAATAAAATTGACAAACACCTGGCTAGATTCACTAAGAAAAAAAGAGAAAATACTCATATAAACACAATCAGAAATGAAAGATGCGACGTTACCACAAACAGCACACATAGTATACAAATTATCACTCTAGAGTACTATGAAAGATTATATGCCACCAAATTACATAACTTAGAAGAAATGGACAAGTTATACATAACTTTTCTAGACTCTATCATGAAGAATTGAAAAATCTAAATAGTCCATTCAACAGAGAGGAAATTGAAATAACCTCCAAAAATCTTCTAAAAAATAAAATCCGAGGTCCAGATGATTTCACTAGTGAATTTTACCGAACATTCAAAGATTTGATACCTATCCTTCTCAAATGCTTTCTGAAAATTGAGAAGACAATAGTACATAACACATTTTATGAGCCCAACATAACCCTGATATCATAACCTGACAAAGATAACACACGCACACCCACACAAATACAGGTCAATACAGATAATTATCTCTGATAAGTACAGATGTAAAAGTTCTAAACAAAATATTAGCACATGAAATATAACAAAACGTTAAAAAATAATACATCATGACCAAGTGGAGGTTTATTCCAGGGGCACAAAAGTGATTAAACACATGGAAATAGATCAATATAATACACCACATTAACAGAACAAGTAATAAAATTAATATGATTTTATCAATATATGCATAAGAAGCATTTCATAAGCTACAATATCCATTTATAATTAAAACATTCAATAAAATGGGTATAAAAAGAAAACACCTCAACATAATAAAGCCCATATTTGACAAACCCTCAGCCAATATCACTCAATGGTGAAAAACTGACAGCTTTTTCTATAAAACCAGGAACAAGACAAGGATGCCCACTCTTACCGTGGTTATTCACCACAGTACTGGAAGTGCTAGCCAGAGCACTCATACAAGAGAAAAAAAGGCATTCAAACTGGGAAGGAAGAATTAAGTGTCACTCTTTGCATATGACATAATTCTGTATAGAGATAATCCAAAATACTCCACCAAAAAACTGTTAGAAACAATAAACAAATATAGTAAATTTACAGGATACAAAATCACTGCAGAAAAATCTAAGATCCCTGCATACTAACAATGAAACTTCAGGAAAAGAAATGAAAAACCTCACACACAATTCCTTTTGCCATTGTAACAAAAAGGATAAAATGTCTAGGAATAAAGTTAACAAAGGATGTGGAGGACTTATATACAGTGGAACCTTGAGATACGAGTGCCCTGACATATGAGATTTTTGAGATATGAGCCTTCGAGCGAGCGATTTTTGCTTTGAAATACAAGCAACATTTGAGATAGGAGTAATTGTGTGGATCGGCCGGCTGCACACAACCCACCAGTTTACCACCACTCGAGCGTCTCATAGTTTCCCACTCTTCAAGGTTATGGAACGAATTAAACTCGTATCTCGAGGTGTCACTGTATTAGAAACAATAAAGCATTATTAAAAGAGATTGAAAAAGACACAATTAGACAGAAATCCCCACCAAAATCCTAATATAATTTTATTTAAAATAGAATAAAAATCATCAGATTTATATAGAACCACACACACACACACACACACACACACACACACACACACACACCACGAAATAGCCAAAACAATCCTGAGAAAAAAGAATGAAGCCAGAGGTATCACATTACCTGACTACAAATTATACTACAGAGTTATTATAATCAAAACAGCATGGTATTGGCAGAAAAACAGACACAGAATCCAAAGGAACAGAATTGATAGCCATATGTATATAGGCAAATAATTTTTGACAAAGGATCCAAAAACACAAAATGGAGAAAAGAAAGCCTCTTCAACAAATGGTTCTAGGGAAATTGGAAAGTTATATGCAAAATATAGAAACTAGAATTGGTGCAGACTCTCAGACTCAGAGGATTTCCACACACCACATGGAAAGGTCAGACTTCACCTGGGATAAGACATTCCTGTGTTGTACCTGGCCATGTTATAGTTCGTGCCTTTAAGTCAACGTAGGAGAGAGAACTACATGACCAAAAACCCAGAGAAGAAAGACCATGGGCAGACGAATAAAGAGTCCACATATGACAGAAAAGGAGGTATCAGCAGAAAAGGAAGTAAACGAAATAGAAGAAGAAACAGACCTGCAAGAGAAAGAGTTCAGAAAAATGGTCATAAGGTGGCTGAAAAAAATGGAAGACAAAATTGACAATGTGAGTAAGAGCCAAGAGGAAATGAAGAAGAAGCAAGAAGAAATGAAAACACTGCTATAAAGAACTCAATAGAAAGCATCAAAAGTAGACTAGAGGAAGCTGGGGCCGCATCAGTGAGCTAGAAGACACGGGAGGAAAAAATACCCAAGTACAGCAGATTCTAGAAAAAAAATTAAAAAGCAAGAGGAGAGCCTAAGGGAACTTTGGAATAACACAAAACAAAACAATGGCATAATTGGGGTTCCAGAAAGAGTGGAAACTGAGCAAGGAATAGAAAACCTGTTTGAAGAAATAATGACAGAAAATTTCTCTAATATAGGAAGGAAAAAACCCACACAAATCCAAGAAGCTGACAGAGTCCCAAGTAAAATGAACCCCAAGAAACCAACACCAAGGTACATTATAATTAAAATGGCAAACACCAATGACAAAGTAAGAATCTTAAAAGCAGCCAGAGAGAAACAGAAAGTTTCCTACAAAGGAAGCCCCATAAGACTACCTACTGACTTCTCAAAAGAAACTCATCAGGCCAGAAGGGAATGGAATGAAATATACAAAGTCATGCAAAGGAAGGGTCTGAATCCAAGAATACTGTACCCTGCAAGACTCTCAATCAAAATTGAAGGTGAAATCAGAAGCTTCACAGACAAAAAAGGACTAAGGGAATATATTATCACAAAACCAACAATGCAAGAAATGTTAAAGGCTCTGCTGTAATAAAAAGAAAGAGGAAGTGAAGAAGGAACTCGGGGATAAGGACTAAAAATGGCAACAGATAAGTACTTATCAATAATAACATTAAATGTAAACGGACTAAATGCTCCAATCAAAAGACATAGGGTAACCGATTGGATAAGAAAACATGATCCATATATATGCTGTCTGAAAGAAACCCACCTAAGGAAAAGAGATGCACACAGATTGAGGGTGAAGGGATGGAAGATGGTATTTCAGGCAAATGGAAGTGAAAAAAAAAAGCTGAGGTTGCAATACTTATATCTGACAAATTAGATGTCAAAGTGAAGGACATAACAAGAGATAAAGAAGGCCACATCATAATACTAAAGGGAATAATCCAATAAGAAGAAATAACTCTGGTAAACATATATGCACCCAATATAGGAGCACCTAAATACATAAAAAAAAACTCTTGGAGGATATTAAGGGAGAGACTGACAGCAATACAATCATAGTAGGGGACTTTAATACCCCACTATCACCATTGGACAAATCCTCTAAACAAAAAATCAGCAAAGAAACATCAATCCTAAATGACTCACTAGACCAGATGGAATTAATTGACATCTTCAGAGCATTTCACCCCAAAGCCACAGAATATATATTCTTCTCCAGTGCACATGGGTCATTTTCAAAGATAGATCATATGTTGGGTCATAAGAAAAGTCTCTTCAAATTCAAGAAGATAGAAATCATATCAAGCATTTCCTCAGATCACAGTGACATAAAATTGGAAATCAACTATAATAAAAACAATAGAAAGAAATCAAACACATGGAGACTAAACAGCATGCTATTAAACAACGACTAGGTAATCAGAGAGATCAAGGAAGAAATTAGAAACATCCTGGCAACAAATGACAATGACAACACAACAATACCAAATTTATGTGACACAGTGAAAGGAGTCTTGAGAGGGAAATTCATAGCTCTACAAGCCTATTGCAAAACACAGGAAACAATGGTAATAAATTTCCTAACCCTACAACTCAAAGAGCTAGAAAGAGAGCAACAAGAAAAGCCCAATGTATGCAGAAGGAAGGAAATAGTAAAGATCAGAGCTAAGATAAACAACATGGAGACCAAAAAACAATTCAATAGATCAACAGAACCAAGAGCTGGTTCTTTGAAAGGATAAACAAGATTGATGGACCGCTAGCCAAGATCACCAAGAAGCAAAGAGAGAAGACCCAAATAAACAAAACCAGAAAGGAAATAGGAGAAATAACAACAGACTTCGCCAAACCACAAGGATTGTTAAAAAATACTGTGAACAAATCTATTCCAACAAACTGGACAAACTGCAAGAAATAGACATATTCCTAGAAAAATATTACCTTCCAAAACTCAATCAGGAAGAATCTAAACATCTCAATAGTCCAATAACTATGGAAGAAATTGAAGCAGTCATCCAAAAGCTTCCAGCAAATAAAAGCCAGGGACCAGATGGCTACACAGGGGAGTTTTATCAAACATTCAAGGAAGAATTAAAACCTATCTTCTTGAGACTACTCAAAAATATTTAAGAGAAGGAACACTTCCAAACACTTTCTATGAAGCCAGCATCACCCTAATACCAAAACCAGATAAAGACAAGACAATGAAAGAGAATTATAGGCCAATAACTCTCATGAACATAGATGCCAAAATCCTCAACAAAATTCTAGCATATTGGATTCAGCAGTACATGAGAAAGAACATACAACATGACCAAGTAGGAGTCATCCCAGGAATGCAAGGATAGTACAATACCTGCAAATTAATAAACGTGATACATCACATAAACGAATTGAGAGATAATAATCACATGTCATATCAATTGATGCAGAGAAAGCATTTGACAAAATCCAATACCCTTTCTTGATAAAAACTGTCAGCAAGGTGGGCATAGAAGGATCATACCTCAAAATCATAAAAGCCATATATGATAAACCCACAGCTAACATCATACTCAATGGGCAAAAACTAAAACCACTTCCCCTAAGAACAGGAACAAGACAGGGATGCCCACTCTCACCTCTCCTGTTCGACATAGCACTGGAAGTATTAGCCATTGCAATTAGACAAGAAGAATAATAAAAGGCATCCAAATTGGAAAAGAAGAAATAAAGCTGTCCTTATTTGCAGATGACATGATATTGTACATAAAAAACTCGAAGGACTCCATCCAAGAAGTAATTGACTTAATTAATGAATTCAGCAATGTAGCAGGATACAAAATTAATGCTAAGAAGTCTGTGGCATTTCTATACACTAATAAAGAAATTATAGAAAGAGAGACTAAAAAAGCAATCCCATTTACTATTGCACAAAAAAATAAGATACCTAGGAATAAAGTTAACTAATGATGTAAAAGACCTATATGCAGAAAACTACAGGACACTGAAAAGGAGATAGAGGAACATGTAAACAGATGAAAGAGTATACCATGCTCATGGATTGGTAGAATCAGCATAATTAAAATGTCCATACTACCCAAAGCAATCTATACATTCAATGCACTACCCATTAAAATACCAATGACATATTTCACAGACCTAGAAAGAACTCTTCAAAGATTCATTTGGAACAAAAAAGCCTACAAATAGCCACAGCAATCCTGATAAAGAAGAATAAAGTAGGTGGAAACTCAATACCAGATCTCAAGCTATATTACAAAGCACCTGTTCTAAAAACAGCCTGGTATTGGCACAGGAACAGACATAGAGACCAATGGAATAGAATAGAGAATCCAAATATCCACCTAAACCATTATACTCAATTAATATTTGACAAAGGAAGCATGAACATACAATGGAGCCAAGACAGCCTCTTCAATAAATGGTGTTGGGAAAATTGGATAGATACATGCAAAAATATGAAACTGGACCACCAACTTACATCAAATACAAAAATAAACTCAAAATGTATACAGGACTTAAACATTAGACGGGAAATGATAAAAATACTAGAGGAATCCACAGGCAGCACAATCTCAGACATATGCCAAAAGGGCAATGGAAGCTAAAGAAAAAATAAACAAATGGGACTACATCAAAATAAAAAGCTTTTGCACAGCAAAAGAAACCATCAACAAAACAAGAAAGACCACTGTATGGGAGAACATATTTGCAAATGTTATCACTGATAAAGGTTTAATCTCAAACATCTACAGCCAAATTATACAACTTAATAAAAGGAAGATAAATGATCCAATAAAAAATGGGCAACGGACGTAAATAGAACCTTTTCAAAAGACGATAGAAGGAAGGCCAAGAGACACATTAAATCATGTTCAAAGTCACTAATTATCTGAGAGATGCAAATCAAAATGACAGTATGATACTACCTTACACCTATCAGAATGGCAATCATCAACAAATCAACAAAGGACAAGTGTTGGCGAGGATGCAGAGAAAAAGAACCCTTGTGCACTGTTGGTGGGAATGCAGAGTGGTGTATTCACTGTGGAGAACTGTATGGAGTTTCCTCAAAAAATAAAAATGGATCTCCCATTTGACCTAGCAATCTCACTCTTAGGAATATATCCTAAAAAATTAGAAACACCAATGAAAAAGGATTTATGCACTCCTATGTTCATAGCAGCACAATTTACAATAGCTTCAATTTGGAAACCGCCTAGGTGCCCATCAGCAGATGAATGGATCAGAAAACTATGGTACAGCTATACAATAGAATTCTATGCTGCCACTGAAAAGAAGGAATTTTTACCATTTGCAGCAACCTGGATGGAACTTGAGAGCCTTTTGCTAAGTGAAATAAGCCAGTCAATGTAGGAGAAACACCAGAAGATATCACTCATTTGTGGATAATAAAG
>PVJN01034350.1:0-22846 GCA_004026805.1 Lasiurus borealis | reverse complement strand
TGGCCCAGCTCCGTTCGGGACACAGATGACAGACAAAGATTTGGTGCAGCTCAGATTGGGACCCAGCAACAGACAGACGTGGCTGACACTTGCCCTATATTCTAAATCTAACCTAACACCAGGAATGCTCAGGGCCTACTCAAGAATGCAAATAATCCTTTCCACTAATATTTACAGGATAAAACTAAGATTGTTGTTAGAATATTAAATTTAATAATAAAATAGTAGTTACATTTTCAAATTAATTTAATTGGTTAATTGAAATAGGTGAATATTCAAGAAAATTTAATTGTACTGGAAAAAAGTTGTTCCTAAAGTATTAACTTAAATTTCTATTGGTGGTTCATTGCATGGTAAAATTACTTAACATGCAATAAACATAAAGCAGTCATATTTGCATTATAAAAATTTTCAAAAAGCCTCATAATCACATAAAAAAGGGGGGATAGTACAGTAATATTATGTAAGGAAAAAGCATCCTGTAAGCAAATTGCATCTAAAAATTTTTTTTTACTTAACAGGAAGACACCCATAAAAAACATACATAGTATTAAAATAAGTCAAAGGAAAATCATTTGGGCAAAAATAAAAAGGATCCAAAGTCAAATTTATAGAAAAAATTCCTTTACTAACTTTTGGTCAAGAATGTTTATATATTTTCAGAAAAACATCTCCAAGACCATGCGAATTCCTACAATAGAGAATGCTCCAGCTATGAGGACAAGAGGAGAAGCAGTCCAGAGATGGAAGATGCTGACGACACCTTGCCATCCTAACAGTCAGCAGCTGTGCATCAATGCAGGTTGCCGAAGACCAAACCAGAGAGGGTCGGACCTGCATTGCCACCATTTGTCCACCATCCAGAACTGAAATATCATTGCTGATACGTACATTCAAAAAACTATTGGACATTGAAACTGGGTCTCAAAGGACTGTTGGTCCAGAAAGAAAGATACTATAGACTTATTCATTTACCTCTTAGCATAGCCATTATTGCTTGTCTTATTTTTTGTTCTTAATATTTATTTCTAGTCTGTAGGTGCAAGATTTTTTAGAGAAAAGAAAACGGGGGAGATGTCGGAAACCAAATATTGTTCTCACTAAATGGATGTAAACAGGAAGCCAGAAGGCTGGCCAACCTTAACTGCTCTGAAAGGTCAGAGCTAATCACTCACTGTTTAGTTGAAACATTATTGGTTGAAGCAACCTCTATCTCATTGTTTCATGTTAATTTCTGTTTTTGTTATTTCCTGCCTAAAGGCTAGGGGTGTGTACCAAAGCCTTAATAAAAGGGAGAAAAATGCCAGAGCAAATGGCAGTCCTTTCCACAAAAGGAAGGCTCCTGCCTGGCCCCCAATATCGCCAAATTAATGCTTTCTGGTCTCTCATTTCATTTGCGTGTGGCCTCCTTCAGAACTTGAACCCTGAATCGAGAACCCCGAACCACGTGGGACGTGGAAAGGGGCTCTCACAACAGACCCTCCCAACTGTGCCACTTTTGAGTCCACTGGGCCCCTGTTTCGGGCGAAACCCTGCAGATCTAGACTCGTGTGGTCCTGGTGTGCAGGGGAGCTGGAAAGGCAGCGGTCTAGCGGCACTGTGGACGCGCGCACACAAGGACCGCTCCAGCGATTACCCATTCACGTGAGACTCGGGGGCCGTGGAGGGCGGGGCCGACTGGAAGGTAAGGCGGTCCCTTAAGCCCTGAGACTCCACCCATCCCAAGCTCAACAGAGAAGCTTTCGCAGTTTTGCAAGTCTGGTATCATAAGGCTGAATTCAACACAGAAGTTTCCCCGGCATAGTGAAAATGCCGAGACAAGGGAAGGGATCAAAAACAAAAGAAATGGAGGGGAAAAAAACAACTGCATATAGAGTTCAAAACCACGCTTATAAGGTTTTTCAAGAATATGCTAGAAAAGTTGGATAAACTTAGCGAGAGCCAAGAGGAGATGAAAAAGGACCAACTAGAGATGCAAAAGAGCCAACTAGAGATGATAAAGGTCCAACTAAAGATGAAAAAGGACCAACTAGAAATTAAACATACACTGACTGAAATAAAAAATATTATACAGAGTCCTAAAAGCAGATTAGAGAAAGGCAAGAATCAAGTCCAAAATTTGAAATATAAAGAAGCAGAAAACACTCAACTGGAAAAGCAAGAAGAGAAAAGAATCCAAAAATGTGAAGATAATGTAAGGAGCCTTTGAGACAATGTCAAGCGAACTAACATCAGAATTGTGGGGGTCCCAGGAAAAGAGAGAGAGCAAGATACTGAAAACCTATTTGAAGAAATAATGACTGAAAACTTCCCACATCTGGTAAAAGAAATAGACTTACAAGCCCAGGAAGTGCACAGAACCCCAAATAAAAGGAATCCAAAGAGGACCACACCAAGACACATCATAATTAGAATACCAAGAGCAAAGGACAAAGAATATTAAAAGCAGCAAGAGAAAAACACTTCATTACCTATAAGGGAGCACCCATACGACTGTCAGGTGATTTCTCAACTGAAACAATGCAGGCCAGACGGGAGTGGCAAAAAATATTCAATGTGATGAATAGCAAGAACCTACAACCAAGAATAATCTATCCAGCAAAGCTAACATTCAGAATTGAAGGGCAGATAAAGAGCTTCACAGATAAGAAAAAGCTAAAGGAGTTCAGCAACTCCAAACCAGTGTTATATGAAATGCTGAAGGGCACTCTTTTAGAAGAGGTAGAAGAAAAAGGTAAAAGCCAAAAAATTATGAACAAATACATATCTATCAACAAGTGAATCTAAAAATTAAGTGAATTAAAAATTTGATCAACAGAATAAACTGGTGAATATAATAGAATCAGGAGCACAGAAAGAGAGTGGACTGATAATTCTCAGGGGGAAAGGGGTGAGGGGTGTACAGGGAGAGACTGGACAAAAATCATATACCTATGGATGAGGTCAATGGGAGGGAGGTAAGGGTAGAGGAAGGGGTGGGAGCTGGGTGGAGGGGTGCTATGGAGGGGAAAAAATAAATAAATGTAATAATCTGAATAATAAAGATTTAATTAAAAATAAAAAGATTACAAGAGGGATTTTAAGTGACATAACTGTATTAAAATGTATCATGAATCTTTTTTTCTTTTTTAAATTTAATAAATTTTTATTGCTTTCCTGTGGTTCTGGATGTTGTCCGTTCTGTCTTTTAGTTGTAGTTTTGAAATTGTTGTGCGAGGCAGCAGCATAGGCGTTTACCTATGCTGCCATCTTGGATTCTCTCCCTGGGCACTCCTTTCTTTACTTTTCTTTTTTTTTTCCCTCTCTCTTCTTTCTCTCCTATCTCCTAATTTGTCATGCACTGGTGGTCACCTTTATTTGTGACTATTAATATCATGAATAAATTTCTGTTCACTGCCTTGTACATTGTACCTGGTTGTGTTGTATTTTGTGTCTTTAATTCAATGCAGGAGAAAGAGGACTACATAAGCAGATACCCAGAGAAAAGAGACCATGGGGAAACAAAGAACAGCCTGCATATGAAAGAAAAGCAGGCATTACCAGAAAATGAAGTAAACGAAATGGAGGCAAGAAACCTGCCAGAGAAAGAATTCAGAGAAATTATCATAATGTGGCTGAAAAGAATGGAAGAAAAGTCAACAATATGAATTAGAACCAAGAAGAAATGCAGAAGAACCAAGAAGGAATGAAAAATTACATTGTTTCTGTAAAGAACTCAATAGAAAGCATCAAAAGTATACTCAAAGAAGCAGAGGATCACATTAGTGAGCTAGAAGGCAAGGTAGGAAAAGTACCCATTTAGAGCAGCTTCTAGGAAAAAAAAATTAAAAAGCAGAAGGAGAGCCTAAGGGAACTTTGGGACAACACAAAATAAAACAACATCCACATAAGAGAGGTTCCAGAAGGAAAGGATACTTAGCAAAGAAGAAAAAATTGTTTGAGGATATAATGAGAGAAAACTTACCTGATATAAGAAAGAAATACCCACACAAATCCAAGAAGCTCACAGAGTCCCAAGCAAAATGAACCCCAAAAGACCAAAACCAAGGCACATTATAATTAAATTGGTAGACTCCAAAGACAAAGTAAGAATCTTAAAGGTGGCCAGAGAGAGACAGAAAGTTACCTACAAAGGATCCCTCATCAGACCTACATCTGATTTCTCAACAGAACTTCATCAGGCCAGAAGGGAATTGAATGAAATATGCAAAGTTATGTGAAGGAAGGCTCTGAATCCAAGAATACTGTAACCAGCAAGGCTGTCAATCAAAACTAAAGGTGAAATCAGGAGCTTCACAGACAAAAAGGACTAAGGGAAATTATTACCATCAAGCCAACAATGCAAGAAATGCTAAAGCATCTGCTATTAAAAAAAAAAAAAAGCGAAGAAGGAACATGGGTAAAGAATAAAAATGGCAACAAATAAGTATATATCTATAACTTTAAATGTAATGGATTAAATGATCTAAACAAAAGACATAACGTAACAGATTGGATAAGAAAACATGACCAATATATCTGCTATCTACAAGAAATCCACCTCAGAATAAGAGACGCACATAAAGTGAGGGTGATGAGATGGAAAACGGTTTTTCAGGCAAATGGAAATGAAAAAAAAAAGCCGGGATAGTAATACTTACATCTGACAAATAAGATCTCAAAGTGAAGGACATAACATGAGATAAGGAAGGCCACTTCATAATACTAAAGGGAGCAATCCAACAAGAAGAAATAACTCTAGCAAACATATATGCACACAATACAAGATCACTGAAATATATAAAAGAACTCCTGGAGGATATCATGGGAGAGATTGACAGCAGTATGACCATAGCATGAGACTTTAACACCCAACTATCATTATTGGAAAAATCCTCTAAATAAAAAAATCAGTACAGAAACATCAATCCTAAATTACTCATTAAACAGATGGAATTAATTGACATCTTCAGAACATTTCACTCCAAAGCCACAGAATACATATTCTTCTCAAGTGCACATGGGTCATTTTCAAAGATAGACCATATGCTGTGTCATAGGCAATGTCTCTTCAAATCCAAGAAAATAGAAATTATATTAAGCATCTTCTCGGATCACAGTGGCATAGAACTGGAAATTAACTACAATAAAAACAATCTAAAGAAATCAAACACATAGAGACTAAACAGCATGCTATTAAACAAGAAATGGGTAACCGGAGAGATCAAGGAAGAAATAAAAAATATCATGACACCAAATGACAATGAAAACAACAATCCAAAATATACGGGACACGGTGAAAGCAGTCTTGAGAGGAAGTGCATAGCTCTACAAGCCTACTACAAAAGAAAACCAAGAAACAATGGCAATAAATTACCTAACCCTACAACTCAAAAAGCTAGAAAGAGAGCAACAAGAAAAACCCAGTCAGTGTAAGCAAAAGGAAGGAAATAGTAAAGATCACAGTGGAGATAAATGACAGAGAGAGCAAAGAAACAATACAAAAGATCAACAAAACCAAGAGCTGGTTCTTCAAAAGGATAAACAAGATTGATGAACCTCTACCTAAGCTCACCAAGAAGCAAAGAGAGAGGATAAACAAAATCCGAAATGAAAGAAGTGAAATAACATAGACTACCAAAATGAAAAGGATTGTTAAAAAATACTATGAACACTCTATTCCAACAAGCTGGACAACCTGGAGGAAATGGACATATTCCTAGAAAAATATTTCCTTCCAAAACTCAGGAAGAATCTAAACATCTCAATAGACCAATAACTATGGGATAAATTGAAGCATTTGTCAAAAAGCTTCCAGAAAACAAAAGCCTGGGGACAGGCAGCTATACAGGGGAGTTTTACCAAACATTCAAGGAAAAATTAAAACCTATCATCCTCAGACTATTCCACAAAATCCAGGAAGGAGTAATACTTTCAAGAACCTTCTGTGAAGCCAGCATCACCCTAATACCAAAGCCAGTTAAAGACAACACAGTGAAATAGAATTATAGGCCAATATCCCTCATGAACATAGATGCCAAAATCCTCAATAAAATTCTACAAAATCAGATCTAGCAATACATCAGAAAGATCAAACACCACAACCAAGGAGGATTTATCCCAGGAATGCAAAGATGGTACAATATCTGCAGATCAAGAAACGTGATACCTAGCATAAACAAATTGAGAGATAAAAATGACACAATCATATCAATTGATGGAACAAAGGCATTTGACAAAATCCAACACCCTTTCTTGAAAAAAACTCTCAACAATATTGGAATAGAAGGATCATAATTCAACATCATAAAAGCCATATATGATAAACTCACAGCTAACATCATACTCAATGGGCAAAAATTAAAACCATTTCCCCTAAGAATAAGAACAAGACAGGAATGCCCACTCTCACCGCTCCTGTTCAACATAGTACTGGAAGTATTTGCCATTACCATTAAACAAGAAGAAGAAAAACTAAATTGGAAAAGAAGTAAAGCTGTCCTTATTTGCAGATGACATGACACTGTACATAAAAAACCCAAAGGACTCCATCCAAAAACTAATAGACTTAATAAATGAATTTGGCAATGTAGCAGGATACAAAATAAACGCCAAGAAATCTATGGCATTTCTATACACTAATAGTGAACTTACAGAAAGAGAGACTAAAATGCAATCCCGTAGACCATCACACCAAAATAAATAAATAAATAAATAAATAAATAAATAAATAAATAAATAAATAAGATACCTAGGAATAAACCTAACTAAGGAGGTAAAAGACCTATATGCAGAAAATTACAGGACACTGAAAAAAAGAGATAGAGGAAGACATATACAGAAGAGCAGATCATGCTCATGGATTGGAGGAATCAACATCATTAAAATGTTCACACTACCCAAAGCAATGTATAGACTAAGTGCACTCCCTATTAAAATACCTACCAATGCCTTATTTCACAGACGTAGAAAGAACTCTCCAAAAATTCATCTGGAATAAAAAAAGACCCCAAATAGCTACAGCAATCTTGAGGAAGAAGAATAAAGTAGGTGGGATCTCAACACCAGATTTCAAGCTATATTACAAAGCCACTATTCTCAAGACAACCTGGTACTGGCACAAGAACAGACATAGAGACCAATGGAATATAATAGAGAATCCAGACATTGACCAAAACCATTATGCTCAATAATATTCGACAAAGGCACGAACATACAATGGAGTCAATACAGTCCCTTCAATAAATGGTGTTGGGAAAATTGGACAGATACATGCAAGACAATGAAAATAGACCACCAACATATACCATACACAAAAATAAACTCAAAATCAATACAGGTTTTAAACATAAGAAGGGAAACCATAAAACTACTAGAGCAGTGGTTCTCAACCTTTCTGATGCCACAACCCTTTAATACAGTTCCTCATGTTTTAGTGACCCCCAACCATAAAATTTTTGTTGCTACTTCATAACTAATTTTGCAACTGTTATGAATCTTATCTGTGTTTTCCAATGGTCTTAGGCGACCCCTGTGGAAGTGTTGTTCAACCCCCAGATGGGTCGCGACCCACAGTTTGAGAACCGCTGTACTAGAGGAATCCACAAGCAGTAAAATCTCAGATATATGTCGAAGGAACTTCTTCACTTCTTCACTTCTTCACTGCTAGGGCAATGGAAGCTAAAGAGAAAATAAACAAATGGAAGTACATCAAAATAAAAAGATTTTTCACAGCAAAAGTAACCATCAATAAAACAACAAGAAAGCCCTATGTATGGGAGAACATATTTGCAAATGTTAGCATTGATAAAGGTTTAATCTCCAACATCTACAGGCAATTTATACAACTTAATCCAAAGGAAGATAAATGATCCAATAAAAAATGGGCAATCGACCTAAATAGAATCTTTTCAAAAGGAGATAGAAGGAAGGCCAAGAGACACATGAAAATATGCTTACAGTCACTAATTATCAGAGAGATGCAAATCAAAACGACAATGTGATAACATCTCACACCTGTCAGAATGGTTATCATCAACAAATTAACAAACAACAAGTGTTGAAGAGGATGCAGAGAAAAAGTAACCCTCGTGCACTGCTGGTGGAAATGCAGACTGGTTCAGCCACTGTGGAGAACAGTATGGAGTTTCCTCAAAATATAAAGATGGAACTCCCATTTGACCCAGCAATCCCACTCTTAGGAATATATCCTAAGAAACTAGAAACATAAATCAGAAAGGATATATCACCCCTATGTTCATAGCAGCACAATTTACAATAGCTAAGATTTGGAAACAGCCTAGATGCCCCTCTTCAGATGAGTGGTTCAGAAAATTATGGTACATCTACACAATGGAATACTATTCTACCATAAAAAAGAAGGAATTCTTACCATTTGCAGCAACCTGTATGGAACTGGAGAACATTATGCTAAGTGAAATAAACCAGTCAATGAAAGAAAAATACCACGTGATCTCACTCATTTATGGATAAAAAGAACATTATAAACTGATGAACAAAAAGATACAGACGCAGTAAAGCATCAAACAGACTGTCAAATTATATTGGGAAGGTTAGCGAGAGGTGAGGTAGATAAGAGATCAACAGAAGGACCTGTATGCATGCATATAAGCATAACAATGGTCTCAATACACTGGACAGTTCGGTCATGCATGGGAGTAGGGAGGAGCAAGGGGAAGATATGTACACATGTAATATATTAATAAAATTTTTTAAATAGATGCACAAATTGATAGTTACAAAATACTCATGGGAATGTATAGTACAGCATAATGAATATAGTCAATAATTTTGTAACAACTATGTATGGTATCAGATGGGTACCTGATTTATCAGTGTGATTGCTTTGAAAGTTATATAAATGTGTAATCACTAGATTGTACTCCTGAAAGGAAAATAATATTGTACGCCAACTATGTTGGAAAATAAAATATTTTACATTTTAATAAAGAGTTTCTGAACTTGGAAAAAAATAAATGTAACTTCATTGATTTCAGAGAGGAAAGGAAAGCAAGAGAGAGACAGAAACATCATTGAAGAGAGAGAATCATTGATCTGATGCTTCCTGTACAATCGGGGATCGAGCCTTCAACCCAGGCCTGTACCCTGATATGGAACCAAACCATGACCTCAATTCATAGGTTGAAGCTCAACCCCAGAGCCACCACTGCCAGGCAAATTCATTGTTGTTTTGAGTTGATCTTGTCTTTCATTCATGTTTCTACTTTTTTTATTTTATTTAGGTATTATGTATTTCAATTTCCCTTTTCAGTGTGGTATTTTTAAAGTACCTTCTTGTTATATTTTTATTTTGCTTACATAGTATTTTGGTGATTTTGTACAATTTTTATTTTCTCCTTTTTGGCTTTACGATTTTCCGTATTTCTTGAGGTAATTAATATATTCCCATTAATGTAGTGTTATTTTTAATTATTTTTAAAATATATTTTATTGATTTTTTTACAGAGAGGAAGGGAACATCGATGAGAGAGAGATATTGATCAGCCGCCTCCTGCACAACCCACTGTGGAGATGTGCCCGCAAGCATCATACATGCCCCCAACTGGAATCGAACCCGGGACCCTTTAGTCCGCAAGCCGACGCTCTATCCACTGAGCCAAACCGGTCTCGGCTGTAGTGTCATTTTTAATATATTTATTTTCCTGATGGTACACATTTTCTGTTTTGTGGGTTTTTTTTTCATGACTTGATATCTTTTGTTGAGATTAAGGAATTGTAAACAAGCAGGCTTTTGAATATACTTTCTATAGGAGGAAACAAATAATAACTATCTGAGCACAAATTCTAATTTCCGTCAACATTGTTTTCAGGATCTGTATTCTTTGTTTGATTGTGTTTAATATCCCAGTTGGAAATGTTCTCTGTTTCTTTTCTCAGACCCAAGGTATCTTTTCAGCTTTGATATATATCTTCAGTATCACAGTCTTTGTGGTGCTTGAACAATTTCTCATTGTCTCTTTCTAGCATCCACTAAAGGGCACTCATATTACCATTCTATTCGCACTCTGTGTCACGGACAACAGACACTTGTTATTCAAGATGCTTCAAAACAGGGAGATTATTGAACATGCACTTTCCTCCTCTATCTCTCCAGTGAAGAAATTGGGAATTGAGAGTGTTTTTATAATATTGCCATTGTGTGCCAGGGTGCTTGAGCAGTTATGATTGGCAAATGTAAGCAATTCTTTGATGTGAGTTTTCCTCATTTTATCTGTCTTGAGCTTTCTTTGAATCCTTCTCTGGATTTTGGAGTACTCAAAATCATTTGGCCTAAGTTGTTGGTAACTTCAAAGTGCACTCACCTGATTGTCAAAACTGAAAATTTGTTTTCTTTCAACTGTGTCATCTGAAGATGACCAGGCCTTTATGCCAAATATTGGAATACCAGATTTATTCTCTGAAATTATACTGGTAAGATATAAAATGTGTCACTTTGATAATGTACACTTAATGAAAGTCTCAGTGTTTGAGGAAGAGAGTGATGAGAACAGAAATTATTAATGTAAGCAGAACTAATCTGGAATAGCTCTCAGAATTGTTGTTACCTAAAGAGGTCAAATGTATTATGCATTTGACAAACCTTCCACTTTAAAGTCACTTCCATTGGCAGATCAGTGTGTTTCTGCACATGAAGGTTGAAAACAACTTTTACTGTTATTCATTCTTGGAAAGGGAATCTGGATATAGTAGAAATTCACATAGTCTGTATTGTAAATAATCATTTGAATTTAGTAAAATGTAGGGTGAAATTAAACTTTCATGTAATTATTTCTAAAATGTAGAGATTTACAATATACCTATAAAATTTAAATGCACAGTTGAGCGATCATTATTATATTAATACTTTTAAATATATTTTAATTGAATTCAGAGAGGAAGGTAGAGGGAGAGATGGAAACATCAATGATGAGAGAGAATCCTTGATTTGATGCCTCCTACATGCCCTCCACTGAGGATGGAGCCCACAACCTGAGCATGTTCCCTTGATTGGAATCAAATCCAGGTCCCTTCAGTCTGCTTGCCAAAGCTCAATTCACTGAACCAAACCAGCTATTGCTTTTTTTTCCCTTCAAATATATATATATATTTTTTTTTTTGATTTTTTTTTTACAGAGAGGAAGGGAGAGGGATAGAGAGTCAGGAACATCGATGAGAGAGAGACATCAATCAGCCGCCTTCTGCACGCCCCACACTGGAGACGTGCCCGCAACCAAGGTACATGCCCTTGACTGGAATCGAACCTGGGACCTTTCAGTCCGCACGCCGATGCTCTATCCATTGAGCCAAACCGGTTTCGGCAAAATATATATATATATATATTTTTTATTTTAGAGCTGCAGGCAAATGAAAAGAGAAAGGCAAACATCAGTGATGAGAGAGAATCATTGGCTGTCTCCTGCATTCCTCACACTGGAGACTGATTCCAAGGCCAGAGATTTGTGTCCTGATGGGGAATGGAACTGACCTGGTTCACACATTAAGACTCAACCATCAAACCATGCTGTCTGGGAAATTAGGCAATCTTTTTTTTGTTGTTGCTGTTGTTATTTTTATTGATATTTTTAAAGAGGAGGAGGGGAGGGATAGAGGGTTATAAACATTGATGAGAGAGAAACATTGATCAGCTTGCTCCTGCACACTCCCTACTGGGGATGTGCCTGCCTTGACTAGAATCGAATCTGGGATCCTTCAGTCTGCAAGGTGAAACTATTCACTATGGGAAACCAATTAGGGCTAGCAATCTTTTAAAAAAGGATTCATTCTTCTTCCTCTGACAATTAATGTTTTGTATATAATTTTGTCTATAACTTTAATAAACTAGGAGAGCTTTTGTTATACCACTATCTTGGTTTAATTGGGATCAAAAAATGGTTCTTTTGGAACAAGTGAATATGTATAATGAAATTGTAACTGTCAGTAAAGGTCTTTCTATCTCCCATTACTACCAGACTACACATATTGGAGACAGAGTTATCAATGCAACGAACTTTAAGCAAGAGTCATATCTTAATCATCGGAGAAGTGAGCTTACAGAGGACCATTATGAAAGTGTAAGAGTCTGTGACCCAAGGGCCAATCACAAAATGTGCGAGTTATTCCTATTGTGGAAAAGATATACAAAGAAAATAAATGTGTCCAGTCTCTTCAGAATTCTTCAAATGACACTGAACACGAGAATTTTCATACTGGGGAGAAGTCTTACAAATGGAACCATTGTGGTACAATCTCCAGTCAAATATTCAATTTAAATAGATGCAAAAGAATCCATAGAGGATAGAAACCTTATAAATGTAAAGATTCTGGTAAAATATCTAATTGGCCTTCAGATTGTATGTTAAATCAGAAAATTCATGCGGGAGAGAAGCCTTACAAATGTAAAGCATGTGGCAAAGTTTTTAAATGTCATTCATCTCTTGTACATAAGGGAAAAATTCACACTATTGCAAAATTTTACAAACAGAAAATGGATAAGGCTTTAGGTATTCCTTCAAACATACTCAACATCATAGAAATCACATGGGAGAAAAGTTTTATAAATGTTCAGAATGTGACTAAGCCTTTAGCTGGCCCTCAAACCTTAGTATTCATCAGAGAGTTCATGCTGGAGAGAAGCCATATAAATGCAGAGAATATGGCAAAGCCTTTAGCCAGCCCTCAACTCTTAGTATTCATCAGAGGATTCATACTAGAGAGAAACCTTATAAATAGAGAGAATGTGTCAAATCCTTTATCAGCCAGGCAATTCTTTCTTATATCAAAGTCTTCATACTGAAGATAAGCCTTATAAATGTAGAGAATGTGGTAAAGGATTCCTTCATGCCTCAAATATGAATCGACATGGAAAGTTCATAATAGAAATATTGCAAATGTAAAGAATGTGGCAAAGCCTTTAGAGATTCCTCCTCCCTTAATAGACATCAGAGAAGAAAAGCCTTACAAAAGTTGAGAATGTGGTAAAGCTTTTAGTCAGTCCTAACACCTTACTATGCATCAAGGTATTCATATTTGGGGAGAAGCATCATGAATGTCAAGAATGTGACAAAGGCCGAGACCGGTTTGGCTCAGTGGATAGAGCGTTGGCCTGCGGACTGAAAGGTCCCAGGTTCGATTCCGGTCGGGGGCATGTACCTTGCTTGCGGGCACATATCCAGTAGGGGTGTGCAGAAGGCAGCTGATCGATGTCTCTCTCTCATCGATGTTTCTGACTTTCTATCCCTCTCCCTTCCTCTCTGTAAAAAATCAATAAAATATATTTTTTTAAAAAAAGAATGTGACAAAGTCTTTAGAGATGCCACAACACTTACTGCACATCAGAGAATACATACTGGAGAGACACCTTATAAATGTAGAGAATGTGGCAAACCTTTCAGTCCTCATCCCTTGATCAACATCAGAGAGTTCATATTAGTGAGAAGTCTTTCAAATGTAGAGGATGTGGCAAAGGATTCAGTTTGGCATTATTCCTTAAGTATCATCAGAGAATTCATACTGGAGAGAAGCCTTATAAATGTAATGAATGTGGCAAAGCCTTTACCCATTACTCATCCCTTAATAGGCATCAGAGTATTCACACTGGAGAGAAGCCTTATGAATGCAGAGAATGTGACAAATCCTTTAGCAGCTCCTCACACCTTACTTATCATCAGAGACTTTACATAGGAGAGAAGCCTTATACATGTAGAGAATGTGGCATAGCTTCACTGCCTCATCATACCTTACTAACCTCCAGAGAGTTCATACTGGAGAGAAGCTTTATAAATGTAATGAACATGGCAAAGCTTTCATCCACTTCTCATCCCTTACTTCTCATCAGAGAGTTCACACTGGAGAGGAGCCCTATAAATATAGAGAATATGGCAAATCCTTTGGCTGCTCCTCAGACCTTACCAAGCATCAGAGTTCATTCTGGAGAGAAGCCTTATAAATATAGATAATGTGGCAAGGATTTTATCCAGTCCTCATCCATTACTTTTCATCAGAGAATTCACCATAGAGGATAACCTTGTAAATGTAGCGAATGTAACAAATCCATTTATCAAAGTTCCTGCCTTAATGTACAACAGAGTTCATACTTGATAGAAATCTTATGATTGTGAGGAGTGTTGTAACTCCTTGACCAGCTGTGAGAACTAACTGAACATTACAGAATTCATACTGGAAAGAAGCCTTGTGAATGTGAAAAATGTAAAAATACTTTAATAGCCATTCATGTATTACTGTACTTGAAAACTTCATAACAAAAAAAAAAACACCTTACAAATGTAGAGCATGGACTTGAGCCTTCCACATAGCTCAAAATTTACTGAACATCAGAGATTATTTAGTGGAGGAAAGTCTTACACTGTAAAAAAAAAAAAGTGAAAAATCCTTTAACCTGTGACCAAACTTAACATTTTAGGCATCATTCTAAAGAGAAGGTGCAATAATATAAAGTATTTGTCCAAAGATTTAAACATGGTTGAAACTTCATTGAGAATAATAAAATTAGGCCTTCAACATTAGGAGGCATATGTCAAAGTGCCTATCTTCGTTTATATATCATACAACATCTGATAATTATTAGTGGATAGAAGCCCAGCAGATATAAAGAATGTGACAAAGCTTACTCAGTATGCAAACCTTACCTGTCATCAGAATTCATACTGAGACAAACAATACAAATGTAAACAATGTCCTAAAATCTTTTATTAACATCTATAGCTTATTCCTTACATTGGAATTCATTCTAGAGGGATATCTTAAATCTGAATAATGCGGGAAATCATATAGTGGACCAACAACCTCAGTCAATATTAGGGATTGTAATTGGGTAGAAATTCTACATTCATGATATAGAAGGAAGGACTTCTGTTCAAAATGTACAGTTTACAAATCTGCAAGGAATTTATGCCTAAAAGTGACCTTCAAGATGTAAAAATTTGACTCAAGTATGTAATTGATTATGAATTTTAAATATCATTGAATTCACACTAGATAGATAGCCAAAATGCTTTTTAAGTATTACTGTAAATCAGAATGGTTATTACACAGTGTCCTCCATATGTACAATCTCTTAGGGTATTATTTATATTGAAATAACTTGAAGTATTTTAAAAAGGAAATAATGTGATTCTACTCCCATATCACTTGATGCTGTTACGTTTTACGCATGGTATTTGTGTATGAAACCATGGAGTTGATTGTTTCTGCCTTAAAGATCTGTGAACTATTGTATAATATATGGACTTCACTTGTGTACACTTTCCCATATAATATTTAATACATTGTAAGGCACACTGTTTTCTTCTATTAGAGAACTAGAGACCCAGTGCTCATGCACAGGGTCTTTAGGCCTTACTGGTGATCAGGGCCAATTAGGTTCACCCACCTCACCACCTCCTCATGAATGCAGAGAATGTGACAAATCCTTTGGCAGCTACTCACACCTTACTTATCATCAGAGACTTTACATAGGAGAGAAGCCTTATACATGTAGAGAATGTATAAGGACACCAATCAATGGTTCTCTCTTCATTGATGTTTCTCTCTTCCCCTCTCCCTTCCTCTCTGAAACACCTGTGCACCACCTTCACTGGTTGCCCATCATGTTCTGTGCTACCTCCTGGTGGCAAGCGCACGTCATAGCCAATCATTGATTGCCTGGTGTTCTGGTTGAACTCCTGAGGGGACAATTTACATATTATCCTTTTATTATATAGGATTATTTAAAAGATTATTGAAATAATCTTTTAAAATTCTTCTCTAGGTTGGTAAATGATATCATCAAAGTTACTTCTTTTTTGTGCCAATGTGTTCAGCTGAAAACTTTTTGAGGGTATATCAATCTGTGGTTGTCACATTTAGGTGACCAGAACAGGACAGTGCTATCTGTCTAATAATAGGTTTTCATTAATTAAAAGGAATATTGCAGTACCTGTGACATTGTACCTAGTTCATGCAGAATTGGCATGAACTCTAATGCACATCAGACATGTTTCCCAGGCTGCCCTGCTTGCTGAACTAAAAAAAAAAATTAATTCTTTCATATCCTGTTTCCTGTTCCTCTGGTTTTTTGCTTTGTCTTCTAGGCTGCCATTCTTTTTGCAGTGCTATGACCACAGCATGTAAAGCTCTTCCTGTCCCACACCAGCCTTTCAAGCCCCTGTGGCTTCCACTCAGTAGTTTGGAATTTATAATGTGATGACTAACATGAAAATTTGATGAATATTTTGCTTTCTTTTCAGGAAGTAGGTAGCCCACTGTTCGGATTCTCATGCTGACACCTATAGTTTTTAATATGAATATGAAGTTTTGGAATACCACAAACTGTCACCTGTGTACTTCGTAATGGGAATGATTTTCTTTTCTTGTTTTTTTTTAAAGTTTTTTATTTTTTATTTTTTTATTGATTTCAGAGAGGAAGGGAGAGGGGAAGAGAGAAACATTAATGAAGAGAGAACCATTGATTGGCTGCCTCCTGCATGCCGCCCTTGGGGATTGAGCCTACAACCCAAGCATGTGCTCTTGACCAGAATTGAACCCGGAACCCTTCAGTCCACAGACTGACGTCCTATCCATTGAGCCAAACCGGCTAGGGTGAGAGTAAATTTTAAGACTAAAGACATAATAGTTTGTTGAGTAATTTGCCCACAGCAACTGTGAGGTGTGGTCTACAAATGTATTTTCTTTTTAGCAGCAAATCCAGTGGCTCAAGAGAATATATCATGTGGTGTGGATGTCCTGTCCCCAGACTACTCAAGCTCAACCTCTTTGTGAGACATCAATGTTCAGTTTGGGTGATGAGGACAGGCAAGCAATGGCTACTCTTCCACTTATTGCAATGAGTTCCAGTGGAGGAAGAGGAAATAGGATCCAGACTGGTTTTGATCTATGAACATTTACCTTATTATATCTACAACTCGGTACTTCTTGAGCAGGACTGCCTCAATAAGGCAAGATGTGATAATAGTCTTAGGTGGAGCTGACAAATATGCAGAATTCAACATATATATGCCGTTCGTCCGGGGTCCCCATGTGGTCTCCAATTCCGTGTTTGGCCGGAGCTGCGCATCTGCTCCACGCGCCTCCTCCTGCTTCGCCACTGCGAGGGGCAGGAGGCCCGGCGTCCGCAGCGGGCGCGGCCAGCCAGAACCTGCATCTTTTGTCGTGGGTTTCTCCCGATGGTGTCAGGCCCATTTACTGTCCCCTCACCCCAAAACTTGCCCCGTTGTGTGCCGGGCTCTTCTGGGAACTGTAATGCTTGTGGGGCTACCACAACACCAGGACTTTTTAGAAAATGGCGGGCAACTGTTTCAAGGTTTAGCTTCCGTCTGACATTGTTCTTCATCCCCGCTTCCAGGTGGCAGCTTTTCAGAAATGTCACTGTCGCTCGCCGGCCTTGGTCTGTATCTTTTTAAGCTTTCCTTCTTTCCTTATCGATGGCTCCTCTTCCGTCCGCTTCTCGTTTCCCGGGGACGCGCGCCCAGCCGGTCCCTGAGAAAGAGGCTCGTTAGTCCACAGATGTCGCCACTGAAGCCCGGGCGCGCGGACCCGCGCTCCTCCACCGCCCGCGTGAGGCGCTCCAGGCTCCCGCTGCCGCGCGGGGACGCGGCCGGGCTCCCACCCTCCGGCGGCGCCTCCCACCCGCGCTCGCTCCGCGACGACCGTGCCGGGGCGCGAGGCGGAAGCCGCGCCAGCCTGGGGCGCCCCCACCCACCCCTCCGCGCAGGAGCCGGGAACGACTTTCTTGTGATTTTTATTGGAAACCTTAAGAATTTCTCAGTGTTTCCACTTGAACTTTCTTATTGGGGTGAAATTAACCCGTGTGAAAGCAGTGTTATTCAGAGAGGAGGAGAGAGGGAGATGGAAATATCAATGATGGGAGATAATCTATTCTCATTTTCCTGAATGTAGCCTAATGTTGACTATTGTTTCTGGTGGAACCCCAGAGATCATGTCAGCTCTGCAGTTGAAACCTTTTATTATTTTGGACGCAAAGTTATTCTGTATATTCACAACCTGAGCAGAAGTATCTCGGTTGGCATTAGCTGTCCTTGGAGTGTTTTCCAAGCCTTCACTGCAAGTTCCAGGGACAGCAGGTCAGCTTAGATTAAAAAGAAAGCTGCTCAGCCCTAACTGGTTTGGCTCAGTGTATAGAGCCCTGGCCTGCGGACTGAAAGGTCCTGGGTTCCATTCTGGTCAGGGGCATGTACCATGGTTGCAGGCAAATCCCCAGTAGGGGGTGTGCTGGTCATGGTTCTCTCCCATCGATGTTTCTAACTCTCTACGCCTCTCCTTTCCTCTCTGTAAATATCAATAAAATGTATATTTTTTATAAAAGAAAAAGAAAGCACATTTATTACTTATCCAGTCCACTTTGTACAGTGTGAAAAATATCAATTCCTATGCATGTGCCACTCAAAGAACTAACAAAATCATTACAGAAACAAGATGTTTATTACTTTCCTGTTCTACTTCCTGACATGCCCATTGGGCATTCATTTGTATATGTATCCTGATATTTTGTGACTGGGACTCCTCTGGACAGGGGCTTTATGAATTTTTTCAGTTACAGGACACACTGTGGGATCCAGATCTTTCAAAGGATTCAATCCCATCAAACAATAGTTCCATTTTCTGGCTCTGTATTGAGTAATGTTGAGATATATTGATACAAAATACACATAAGATCTTTTTTCCCCCCATGGCCCTTAGGAAAATAGATGAAGCAGACACTGTCCCTTGGGTTAGAGGGCATTCTGTCTTCAGTTTCTCCAGAATTCTTATTCTGCTTTGGGGTGAAAAGCTCTAAATCAAAGATTCCAATGTTTTTTAATCTCATGGCACACATAAACTACTGAAATTCAGTGGCTCACCAAAATATATATTTTGCCAGTCTTACAAAAAAGTATGGTTTTGCCAAAACTGGTTTGGCTCAGTGGATAGAGCCTTGGCTTGCGACTGAAAGGTCCCAGGTTCGATTCCGGTCAAGGGCATGTATCCTGGTTGCGGGCACATCACCAGTAAGGGGGCGTGCAGGGTGCGGCTGATTGATGTTTCTCATTGATGTTTCTAACTCTATCCTTCTCCCTTTCTCTCTGCAAAAAGTCAATAAAATATGTATTTTGTAAAGTATGGTTTTGACTAATGCACGTCAGACATCTATGACTGTGTTGGCTGATGTCCCTTATTTTCTTTGACAATGTACAGGTTGTGTAGTCTTCGCTATTGACTAAATAATCAAGTGTTGCTTTTTCGAAAAAAATCGCAGGACACTCGTTTTGCTGTGTGACACTACGGTTCATAATCACAGATTTAAACACATAAAATTCATCTTTTCTACTGTGTCATTTAAGACCACTTTTTCCTTATTGATTTGTTTGGGATATCCATCCGTTGATTGAATGGGAAGTTAAAGTTCCCTACAATGATTATACTAATTAACTTGAGAAAATGCCAATAACTATATTCCTGTCAATATTCACTCATAATATAAATGAGTTAACTGCTTCATCCAGAGGATGCAGGGTAGCTGAATGGATAGGGAGAGAAGACCTTTTTCCATATGAAGTCTAAATGACACCCACTTCAGAGAAAAAAACAGCATGAGCCGAGACCGGTTTGGCTCAGTGGATAGAGCGTCGGCTTGCGGACTGAAGGGTCCCAGGTTCGATTCCGGTCTGGGGCATGTACCTTGCTTGCGGGCACATCTCCACTGTGGGGCGTGCAGGAGGCGGCTGATCGATGTCTCTCTCTCATCGATGTTTATGACTTTCTATCTCTCTCCCTTCCTCTCTGTAAAAAATCAACAAAATATGTTTTAAAAAAACAAACAAAACAAAACAAAAACCACAGCATGAAAGTAAAGGGTTGGAAAAAAGTTATTTCATCTCAACCTTTGGGCCCCAAAGAAACTACTCTGCAGGGAATGATACTCTACTCTAGTGAGAGCTCTAATCCTCGCCGGTGTACATTTCATAGGCATGAGCATAACCGTGCTCAGTTAGCTGACCCATGTGGGAGCGCTGACTTTGAGTGAAGGCAGCACATGCACAGTGTTTCAATGCCCAGAGGGTTGTGGCAGGGGCTGGAGCAGGTCAGCGCAGGCCTGCTGGGAACCAAAGGTAAAGATGCCTCTCTTTTCTGTGAACCACTTAATTGATGCCTTTACAGTCTCTTTCTAGAATTTGGAAATCAAAGAAAGGACAAAACTGCCTTTGAAGGATAAAAAGTGATTTCATGGGAATGAAAATTTTAAAATGCTGGGGAGGCAATTCTAATTTCAGAGAAAACATAGGCTTTAAAAGAGAAACCATAATAATGGAGGGATAATTCCTAATAATAAAGGGATAAACTCACCAAGAGGATAAAACCCAAGAGGTAAACACTTATGGATGCAAAGGAGGAGGACTTGAGGATATAGAGCAAGTATTGGTGCACATGAAGGCATAGACTGATCTTTCCCCCTGGGATCTTTGCATATTGGTTGGCGATTTCTAGGACTTGGAGGAAATAGGGATACCCAGTGCTTCAAGATGTGTGGCTTAAAATCACCTTTTCTCATCCCAGAGACTATTTTCCATGATGTGCTAGAGTCTTTGAATGCACAGAGCATACATTTTGATGATGAATAATTTATTTAACCTTTCTCTGTTTTTGTGTTAGTGTCATATCTCAAACTATTGTGAAATCCCGAGTTATGAAGATTGAACCCTATGTTTTTATCTCAGACTCCTTACATTTAGCTCACATATGGCTTCTATGTCTTGGATAAATTATAACCATTTTTTATTGCCGTCACCTGCTCAATGAGAGGCACTAGAGAAACCTTATAAGTGTAAAGAATATGGCCAAGCCTTTACATGTCCCTCTTCCATTAAACTACAGCAGAAAGTCCATACTGGAGAGAAGCCTTATAAATGGTCCATTATTTATGAAGAAAAAGACTAATTCTGAGCTTTCCTAGAAATGAGTCTTCCCAGTCCCAGGGCACCTCATTACCCTGCAAAATGCTTGCTCCTCGATACTTCCTTTGGGTTGATTTGTATCCCAAAGGGAATGTGTACATAAAAGGGGACACATGCTAACTTAACCTCACGGAAGGTCTGCATGTCAGCCTTTCAAAGTCAGAGACCTAAAGTAACCAGAAAGGGTGGTCTGAAATGAAAATCTTTTTAAGAACAGTTGTAGCAGGTAGTCAGGTCTTCAGCAAGAATCTTCTCTAGCAAGAGGGACTCCTTACCTAAGCCTGTCTATTGTCGTTTGCAGCCAGGATAACATTCTTTGGAATATTAGGGTAACTCCCCCTTTTTCCAGAGCCCCCGGGACACAACCAGTGCACCAGGGGAAAACCATAAATCCTCTCATTATTATGCTAATTTTTCACTGAAAATAAGGTGTGCACACTTATATAAAAAACTTGTATCGCCCTACAGGTTTGGCTTAGTGGATAGAGCGTCAGCCTGCAGACTCAAGGGTCCCAGGTTCCTTTCCAGCCAAGGGCATGTACCTTGGTTGCAGGCACATCCCCAGTGGGAGGTATGCAGGAAGCAGCTGACCGGTGTTTCTCTCTCATCGATGTGTCTCACTCTCCCTCTCCCTTCCACGCTGTGGAAAATCAATAAAATATATTATTTAAAAAAGCATAATATGCAAGTGGACTGCATGACTTCACAGCAGAACAGCCCCTGGACAACCTTCTAGATGACCTCGCTATCACACCCACTGGTGCCAAGCCACCTAAACGGTGAGATGGGGTTGGCTAGGGGCTCTGCCATGGCTCCATGATCACCCTGCAGAGGGAAGCCCAGGCCACCAGCCAGTGGGGAGATTGATGAATCAGGGAGCTCTGCGATCGCCCAAAGAGAAAGGCCCAGGCCACCGCAGAGAGGTGGACAACATATCACATAGTCCTGGCTGGGTGGGCGGGGCCTACTTCTTTGGTGCATTTGATGGTGGGGCCGGCCCTGTGTCAGCCCCAAAGAGGAAGGCCCGGCTACCAGACCACAGCACTGTGGCGTGTGGGTGGGGCATACTTCTTTGGGGTGATCAACTCCGGGGCTCCTGGACTGTGATAGGGCTCAGGCCGACCTGAAAGACTCCTCCAAGAGCACAAATTTCACGCACTGGGCCTCTAGTAATGTAAAAAATAAAATGCGCAACTGCTCTGCTCTGGAACATTATCTCCATTTGTTCAAATTTTGCTTCCTGGCACTTGTGGAGAGTTTTACTCAAACTCGCAAAAATTCTTCATACTTTTTTGAATATTTCTTATGTTGACAGGAAGATGTTAAGATATAAGGAATTGGGTCATGTATATAACTGAGTTAAACATCACTACACATCAGTCCATAGACATCTAAGAGAATCCTTAAAGGTATAATGTGTGTGGGAAAGATCTTATCCAAAAATCGCGTCCTTGGAGGGTCCCCATTATAGGATTTTGTAAAGCAATGTTACGAATGACGGGAGTGATGATTGCCAAGAGGAAAACAGAAGGCCTTTCTTTTTCTCTGCAGTAACTTTCCATTTCCTATGAAAAACATCTGGTAATTACCGGCAGAGATGGCTACTTCCTTAATCCCAGCTATGTCTCCTTCAATGGCAAGACAGAGGGGCTGAGAGAGCAGATTGTACTTCCCCCTCTTCCCTCCTCACTAAGGTTTTTTTGTTTGTTTGTTTGTTTTGTTTGTTTGTTTGCTTTAGTATATATTTTTATTGATTTTTTTACAGAGAGGAAGGAAGAGGGATAGAAAGTTGGAAACATCAATCAGCTGCCTTTTCCACTTCCCCTACTGGGGATGTTCCTGCAACCAAGATACATGCCCTTGACCAGAATAGAACCTGG
>PVJN01034349.1:0-22830 GCA_004026805.1 Lasiurus borealis | reverse complement strand
TTCATTTCTAAACCCAATCTTTTGCTTTAATCCACTGACACCTGGTCCTTAGCAATTTTAACTAAACTAGAGGCCCAGTGCACAAATTTGTTCATGGGTGGGGGTCAGCCAGCCTGCCCTGATGGGGGCCATTACGTGGGGGGTTGAGGGGGACATGGGAGGTTAGCCAGCTATCTGGGGAGAGAGGTTGGGGCGGGGGGCGGGGGGAGAGGGCGGGGCGCGATTGGGCCCTGATTGGTCTGGTTGGCCTCCACAGTGGGCATCATAGCAACTGGTCATTCCGGTTGTACCGTCGTTCCATTTGCATGTGTGTGTGTGTGTGTGTGTGTGTGTGTGTGTGTGTGTATAGAGAAAGAGATTATGAACTATGAAGGACTGTTTGTTAAAGTATTTTATTAAAAATGTTGATGACATTGGAGAAAGATGGTGAGGTGATGTTTAAGAGAGAAAAGAAGCAAGGTTCAGGATTACAGCACTGTAACCTCTGGTCGTCAGAATAGCAGTTCATTCTGGACATTTATAGAGCAGCTCTTAAATGTCTGATGAGCCTACTTCTGCCTGTTGTAAAAATAAATGAAAGAAAAACGCACTTGGATCTCTGTCCCTTGTTCCTTGTGTAGTGACCACCCCATTACTCTCTCCTTTAAGCAAAGTCCTAAAAAAATGGTCTGTAATACGATTTCCATTTCTTCCCGCCCAGTCTTGACAGAACCTAGACAGGCTTGGCCCCTAGGCTATTTCCCTGCAATGAGCTCATCGGGCCTCCAGTGACATCCAGCGGTCAGTTGTCAGTCATCTGGACTCGGCAGCAGCAGGGACAGTGGATCACTTCCTCTTTGAAATAGTCTCTTCTCTTTGTTCCTAGAAACCACGCATGTGGTGTCGCCCTGCCTCCTGGCTGCTGCGGCTGGTCCTCCTCCATTGCCTCCTCTACCTATGCGTTTGGCTCGTGGCTCTCTCCCTAGATGTGTGGCTGGGCAGAGTGCCTGCCTCCTAAGCTTTTGTGAGAATTCCTTACAGCAGTGCTGGGGCAGGGTAAGCTCTCAGGAAACGTGTGCTCTTGTCATTGTTTACAGCAAAGCATAATAGATTGAAGAAAGAAGGACATTCAGAATCAGGAGACAATATGGCCTCCTCCATACTTTTCTCCAACGTCAGTTAATCCACGTTAAACTTTGTGTGCTTTTCTCATCTTCTTAATGGGGATAATGCTCTACAGCTTTGATTTTGACGAACTAAAAAATAGAAAGGGAAAAGAAGCTTTGTAAGTGAAAACAAATTTAGTTGCTATTGGTTCACAGCATTTCAGCTGGTTTGGAGTGATGAGGTAGTTTTTAAAGAATGATTTCAGAAATGTAGCGACAGGCCATTTTGCTTTAGAAATTATTCTAAATTCATGCATTAGTTATGGCTTGTTTTGTGTTAGTCTTAAATTTTAAAATTATGACTATATCAGCAGTCACCAACCTTTTGGACCTCGATCACCGATTGGTGGCCGCTGGATTATGTAATTTATGAGTTAATTCCCGTAAGAGAATACTGTTGAAATAAATACCTCTATGGAAGTGTATCTATCAAGAGTCTAGAATTAATATACTTAGCTATATCTAGCATAAATTAGTAAACCTAATTTAGTAATCTTATCTTTGACAGCACATGACCTATCCAAAGGCACATAATAGTATGGAATATTTTTGGAAACAGTGACAGTCTCCCTCCGAATATTAATTAGATGCATTCCAAGTGTTCAGTATTTAGGAGGAAAAGTTGTAGTCAGGTTCGTAAGTGGTAGAGCAGGCTTCTAGCCAGATAGGGTGCAGCCTAAGTTCAGGCTTCTTTTTTAAAAATATAGTTTTACTGATTTCAGAGAGGAAGGGAGAGGGAGAGAGGGAGGAACATCAATGATAGAGAATCATGAATCAGTGGCCTCCTACACACTCCCTACTGGGGATAGAGCCTGCAACCCAGGCACATGCCCTTGACTGGAATTGAACCCTGGATCCTTTAGTCCACAGGCCGATGCTCTATCCACTGAGCCAAACTGGCTAGGGCAGGAAATGTAATCTTAATATACTACTTTGCTGTGTGTTAAGAGAGCTAAAATTCTCATATATCCCAAAAGCAATATCTAAAACTAAAAACCAAGAGATAGTGGTATAAATGTCTCATTTAGAAAATGGGGGTCAATGGGGGAAAAGGGAGACAGGTAATACTTTCAACAATAAAGAATTATTTCCAAGAAATATGGAGGGAAGCATTCAGAGAAATAGCCAGAAGTTTGAGGTAGTTATAGGTTAAAGGGAGATGTGAATGCTGTTTTTTTGTTACAAGGTTTTTGGTAGTGCTTGCTAATAGTGCTTAATTAGCTTATATGACCTTTATTTTATGAGGAAGAACTGAAGCTTTTGCAGAAGAGATCCGTCTTATCACAAAATTTGAAACTTTGTAATTTGGGAAAGAAAATAGAATTTGCTCATTGAAAAAGAGGATGGAGGGCGAAGAAGGATAACTGTCAAATATTTGAAGGAGTATGGACTGGAAGAGGAATTCTCTTTATTCTGTTTGGCATCCAAGGACAGAGATCCAGTAAATGGCCACTACAAAGAAACAGAGCAAAGAACATTCTAACTATTCCGGTACCCAGAAACAGAATTGACTGTTTTGTGAGGGAAGATTTGAAAGGGCTAGATTGTCTGCCATATCCATATCTAGAGATGTTTTTAGAGTAAATTGCAACAAAAGAAACACTAGTTCAGGCATATTCAATATTTAAAACACGAAAAGACAAGCTATTCATACAATATGTTATAAGATTTGTTACGTATAAGGCAAGCTTTTATCATGTTTGGTTTACAAAATTAGAATTTAGAAGTATTTCTTTTTATTATATTGGGGCTACTGATCTGTTTTGTCTTACTCATTACTTTTGTTTACCCTTCTTTACTATTGTTTATTTTTCATTTTCTAATTCTGGTTGAATTAGTTAAGTTTCTTTGTCTATTTTTCCTGTAGTGATTTTTAGGTTACATATTATCCAGTTTTGCTACATGTAAGTTAAACTTTTATCATGTGTAGTTTACAAAATTAGGATTTAGAAGGATTTCTTTTTATTACTCTTTCATTACCTTTTTCACATTTAGATTCATATTTTTCAACACGCATGTATAGAGATTCAACATACTTATCCTTTCCCCAAGCAAGAGGAACACTTTAACTTACCTTTACTTCCTAACTCCTTCCAAATTATGAGTTTTATTTCCAGATTTTTGTATATATTTTACAGGGATAATTAGATTTCTGGCTATAATTTTTGCTGATTTATGTGCTTGCCATATTTCTTATTCTTGTGCCTTCCTATTTCTTGAGTCATTTCCATTTTTTGTTGGGTTCCCAACTCCAGTTAAAATATATATATATGTGTGTGTGTGTGTGTGTGTGTGTGTGTAATCATTTAGTTCTTTTTGTTTGTTTTATTTATAACTGTGTCCTGATTTCTAGTTTAATTGCATGATGGTTAAAATACATACTCTGTATGATTTTAGTCCTATGAAATTTGTTGAGACCCGATTTGTGGACCAGCATGGTCTGTTCTAGTAAATGACCCATGCGCACTTGAAAAAAATGTGTAATTTGCAGTTGTTGGGTGTGGTGGTCTATATATATCTGTTGGACTGAATGTTAAAATCTAATTATGATTGTGTATTTGCCTCGTTTTTTCCTTTAGTTTTGTTTTACATATTTGCCTTGTATTTTAATTTTTTCCTATTGAATACTTATTAATGTGATTACTGATATATTTGGATAGCGTGACATCTTCCTGTTTATTTTATAATTGTCCATCTGTCCCTTTATTTTTCCTTTCCTCCTCCTGTTTTTAGTTATTAAACCATTCCAAAATGTAGTGGTTTAGCACAACTGTGGAATCAGGGAGTGGCGCAGCTGGGTGGGTCTGGCCTCCGGCCTCCAGGGTGCTGTAGTCAGAGAGTGGCTGTCTGGGGTCACCGGGAAGGCTGCTTTAGTCACTGTTCGGGTGGGACTCAGGAGCCAGGGCTCCTCAGGCCGCTCTGCCTCTGTGGTCTCTCCAGGTGGCAGCTCCAGGGCAGCTTGACAGCTCTGGCACTCTTAGCTTCAGAAGGTTTTGTTTACTAAACCCGTCCATATTCAAGAAAAGGAATGTATATTTTTTTCTCCAGAAACTTCTTAGGATTTTGTCACTTTTAGTGGTTTGAAATTTCACTACAATATTTTCAGTTGTGAATCTCTGATGATGATAATGATGGTAGTGATTACGATGACAACGATGATGATAATGATGATGATTGCATTCATTGGACACTTTATATCTGGAGTCCTAATTTTCCTCTTTACCTTTGGAAATGTCCTTCTACAATATCTTTGGTTTTTCTGTTCGATTTCTAAACTTCCTGTCAGAGAGCTGGCAGAACTTGGGATTTATCCTTCTTACCTCTTTTCATACATTCATATTCTCTCTCTTTCTCTCTCTCTCCTACACCCCCCCCCCCTTTGTTCTGCATTCCTTTCGTGGGTTCAGTAGATTGGTTCACTGACTTGCTTTTTAGCTAAATCCATTTTTCTTTTTGGCCTATCTACTGAGCTTTTTTTTATAGTCATAATTTATTTCCTAAGTTTCCCAATGTGTGTTTCACAAATTTCTTTAAGGATATTACATATACTTTATAGTATCCTATAGACCCTCCTAACTCTATTTTCTTTTAATTTTGTTCTATTTATTATATTCATTGCCCCTGTCAAATTGTTTTCTTCAAGTCTTTGATTGTGTGCTCTTGTTGGGAATTCATGTTGGCCTCTTAAGAGTGTGAAGACTAACTTATAACTTCTTTTATAAGTATATATGTCTCATCACTTTATCTCTGTATGCATCTTCCTCTCAAAGTCTTGAGACGAATAAGAAGAAAATATCAAAGATTCTCTCATTGAGAAAATACTGTGATTTCATGTTACAAAAAAAGTTGAACTTCCATTATGATGGGCTATGAAGAACACTGTTCTTTATTTCAGAAAGTTAAATCTTAACCGTGATTTCTATATTTTATTCATCACTGGCACCTTTCACCCTACCCTCAGCATGTCGTGGTCAGTTTTAAGTTTTAAAATATACCTGGCTTCTATAAATATTTAACCAGCAAAATAACCTCTTGCTAAGAAACTACCTTCAGTGTTTTTTTAATGTAAATTTTTTTCTCTAAAATTGCCTTAATAAATTTTGTTTTTGTAGGTTTAGTTGTGGAGAAACTATTTTGTCTTGTTACTTAGTTTACATATTTAAAAACAGAAACAAAGTTGGGATTGATTTGGTCAAAATGACAATGAAGTTACATATTATTTTGTGATGTTTAGAAGTGCTTTTGCTGTAAAAAGAATAAGAAATTGCTATATTATAACTCTGGACCATGTTAGAGACTCAAGATTGACTTAAAATTTAAACATAGTGTAATGTTTATTCTTGTCCTCCGATTTGTCAGGGAGTCTTAACCAGAGTGAGAAATTTTCTGGTGCTGTGTTGAGAGTGCAGGGCACAAGAGATTTCCATAAAAAGGCAAGGGATTTGCTTGGAAGAACATAGTGGTTTTCTAACTTGGCAGTAACGAGTTAGAACGAACTCCTTTAAAAGAAAATATTAATTCTCATTATTCCTTATTGGGAATTTGTGTGCGTGTGTCTTTTTATCTGAGCTATACTTCTTATATTTGCATGTGTGCATTTAGACTTACATTTGTAAGCGATGGTATTTATGTTACCATATGACTTGGGAACTTAACTATGTTGCCACTTGAATTGAGGATCGGCCAAATATTTTATTGTTGCAGAATACCCAAAATAATTTGGCCATGTCTGAGTGCTTTTCCCAAATTCCCTTGCCCTAGGGGGTAATTTGGAGAGTATAAGTGAACCTTACTATATTAGGATTCCCTCTTGAAAGACACACATTTTTGGATTGAATGAAATCACCTCTTTTTGAAATGACAGCAATCCTAAGACTAAGAGTCACTTGGGCCCAGAAAGGGAGTTATGGATATGGAGATCTGTCTGGATGAAATACATGCTCTGGTGTTCAATTGTCAGTATTTTTCCCCTAGAAATGGGGGAATCACTTGATACAAACAGAGGTATAGGGTAATTAGTGTCCAGAATATTCCTCCGGTTTCCTATCCATCCATATGTGGCTGTTTCTCAGAGCTCAGTTCTTGGCTTCTTCTGTATTCACTGAGAAACGCCTCTTGGTTGGCCATCTTTGGTTTCAGCTACCTCCTTTCTTAACAACTGACACGTCTCTACCCCAAGCCCACTCACTGGCTTCTCCCGAGCTTCCAGACTCTGCCTGCTTTCCCAGAGGAGTGAGTCTCAAAACAAATTTTTGGCTGGAAGTACGTATTGACTTTATTTTTAAACCTCTTTTTGTAGTTCCTGTCTTCATGGAAGGGATGCCACCAGCCACTAATTTCTCCAAGCTAGCTATCTGGGAGTTACCAAAGACTTCTTCCTTCACCTTAATAACCTCTAGCTGCTGCGGTCTCCTCCAGCCTCCTCAGCACGGAATCAGCAAGCCCCCTTTTGCCTAGTGCTGCTGTGCAGGTGTCTGTTGTCGCCACCTGAGCTGTTCTAGTCGCTCCCTGTAACTCTTCTTCCTGCCTCTAGTGTCCCCTCTGCCCAGTTTATATACTGTTGTCTGTTACCTTTCCGAGTACATATCTAACTATATTACTTAAAAAAAAATCAGCGCCCCCCCCCCCCCATTGCTTACTAGATAAAATGTGAACTCTTAAATATGTCAAATGCCTTTGCAAGCATTGCCCAGTCTCCATACCCAGCCTCATTTTTCAGACCTTTTACACCCTGTGTTCTGGCCACACTGAACGGTGCGGTCTTCCCTGGATCGTCTCTATTTCAGGGCGTAGAGTGTTCGCTCAAGGTGTGCCTTCTGCTTGGAATGCCCTTCCCTGCAGACCTGGAGCGTTTCTGTTTAGTTATCACGTAGCTGTTATGTAACCTGAATGAAAAACCGCACTCTCCTCTGACCCTCCACCCCTTTAGTTTTTTGGCTCCTGATCACTTTGTTCACATCGTATGGTAGTTATTTGTTCTTCCTCTGGGAGCTACTTGAGGATGGGAAACATATGCTTTTGATTTGTACCTGGCACCTCGTATTGAACTGATACCTAGGAAATGATTTGAAAATGTTTGATTCAGAACAACAGTCATATTCGCCATTACGTCTGTTGCATAGTCTACTAGTTTATCCTTGCTATATTACTGAATCAGCTTTGGCTGCTATAACAAGTGATCATGGATGGGATGGCTTAAACAACAAGTTTGTTTTTTACACTTCTGAAGGCTAGGAAGTCCAAGATCAAGGCACTGGCAGATGAGGTGTCTGGTTCGAACCTGCGTCTTAGCTGTAGTATAACCTCACAAGGCAGACACAGAATTGAGTTCTTGGATCTCTTATAAGCACACTAATCCCATTCATCAGGCTTCTGCCCTCATGACCTCATCTCACCCTAATTATCTCCCTAAGTCCCCACTTCTTAATGCCATCGGATTAGGGGAAGGTTTTCAACGTAAGAATTTGCAGGAGCCCTCGTTGGTTTGGCTCAGTGGATAGGGTGTTGGCCTGCAGACCAAATGTCCTGCTTCAATTCGGTCAAGGGCACGTACCTTGGTTGCAGACTCCTCCCTGGGCCCTGGTGGAGCACACGCAGGAGGCAACCAATGGATGTGTTTCTCTCATCGGTATTTCTCTCTCTCTTTCCTTTCTCTTCTACTTTCTCTAAATATCAATGGAACAAATATCCTTGGATGAGGATTAAAAAGAAAAAGAAAAAGAATTTGCAGGAAACACATTCAATTCATTACACTATGTATATAATTGGCTCTTAGAGAAATTTCTCCTTTTTTCCCCATTGCATTTTCTTAAATTCTATTGAGTTGTAATTTACATGTAATAAATGCACCTATTTTAAATGTACAGTTCAGTGACTTTTGATAGATGCATGCACACCCGTGTCACCACCACCACAGTCAAGGTACGGGTCATTTTCATCTCCCGCAAAAGTGCCCTTGTACTCCTTGATTGTCATCACCCCTCCCCTACCACCACTGGTCCCAAGCAGCTTTCCGGCCCTGTAAGTCATCTTTTATAGCATTTTATATAAGTGGAATCATATAGTATTCACTCTTTTTGTGTCTGATGAGTGTGTTTTTGAGTTCATTCATGTTGTTGTATCGATCAACACAGTTCATTCCTTTAAGTTTCTGTCTCAGCAAACTTCCCACCTGAAGAACTTCCTTTGCATGTTATAAATGTGTCCCCAAGCTTTTTTTTTTTAATCTGAAAAAAGTCTTTTACTTTCATTTTTGAAGAATATATTCATTGTATTTAGAATTCATCTAAACTTTTTTTCTAGCCTCTTATAACAACACTCACTTTTTTGACAACTTTTCAGGAATTTAATTATTGTGCCTTGTACTTTTTCTTGTATTTATACGAAGGAGAGGGTTCGCTGAGTCTCTTAAATCTGTTGATCTACATTTCTTATCATTTTGGAAAATACATTTGATAGTTTGATATTGTCCTGTGGTTCTCTCTTTTCTTTTAGCTTCCTCTCCTTTCTCCCTCTCCTTTCCCCCTTCTACTTCCCTCTTTACCCTCTTCGTCATCACAGTTTTGCTTTCTGCATCTTACGTCTCTGAAATTTCCACCTGCAGTATTTAATATGCTACTAATCCCATTCAGTGATATTTCCATTGCAGATATTATTTTTGAACACTAGAAATTTTTTTTGGCTCTTTTTTATTTCTATCATTTCCTCATATTTTCCTTTAAATCCTTGAGCATACTTATATACTTATAATAATCGTTTTAATGACCTCATTACATAATCTCATTTCTGTAGCTGTACAGTGGATTTACTTCACTTTCATTTTCAGGTCACATTTTTTTTTTTCTTCTTTACATGTCTGCCAATGTTTTATTGGATGCTCTGGACATTGTGAATTTTACATGGTCCGATGGAATTTTTTTCCGTCTTTTAAAGAATTTGGGATTTTACTCTGACAGGCAGTTGGGTTGCCTATGGATTGGCTCTGGACTTCTGAGGCTTGTTTTGGAGCTTTGTTTTTGTTTTCGAGCTTAGAATTCTCTGACTCTAGTGATTCTGCTTTGCAAGTATGAATCTTTGGGTTGAATTAACTCCCTGTATTTGAACAAGGAGGACTCTCTGGTCAGAACGCCCCTATTTCCAGCTCTCTGGAATCGTTCAGCGTGTAGATCCCTGTTTATTCTTTGCCTTGCCTCATGGAGTTTCACCCGGTATGCCCTGCTCAGTGTTTGGCCATAGACTCAAGTGGACCTCTGTGCAGATTTCTGGAATTTTCTGTGCATAGTCTCTTCCCTGGTGTGCTTCTGGTCTCTGCTTGAGCTCTTCCTCCCTGCACCTCAGTCTGAAAAGCGCCTTCAAGCAGAAAGCCAGGGCCGTTGTAGATCTCACTTCATCTCCTCCCACCAAAGATCACAGTTCTATATGCTTATCGACCATTGTCTGAAAGCAGTTGTTTTTACATATTTTGTCTGGTATGTTGCTGTTATTTTAGGGTGGCAAGTTCATTCCTACATATTCCATTATGGCCATTGGAAATACTTTCCTGCCTTTTTTACTTTTTAAGATAATCAGGGTATATTTCTTTTTTCTCTCTCTCTCTTTAGCAATTTGGCCCTTAGGGAAGTATATTACTAATACCTATATAAAATTCTAATGATATTGTCCCTAATCTATCATTTGTATCCTAATAATTTTTGAGTTAATATTTTACATAGTTCAGCTATATATGTAATAATGTGAAAAAAATAGTATAGAATTACTATATGATATTTTAAGTAAATTACATAGCATGTATGGACATTATATTAAAGCTCATGAGTAAACTTCAAGAAAGTAATAAGCTGTTTTAAATGAGAGCTTCATAAATAATTGAGTTTATGACTATATACTTACAACTGCTAGTTTTAATCTTATTTTCTGACCAAACACTCTTAGCAGTAACAAACAGGCTAATGATTGATGCTTGTCAAAAATGATCTTTAATGAAGTCAAATGCTTGGCAGTAATCCTATACATTAACATTAAAGGGTGCAGGGTTTTACTGTGCAACTCTGCCTTCACTTTGATAGTCTTAAGGGGAAAGCAAACAAAAATAAAATCTCATTATTTCACATAACAATTTTATATTCTTAGGCTAATCTTATCATATGTAGTTACCTTCGATTTTTTTTCTTTTTCAGATTGTCAGTATTTAAACAGACCACACCATGCGTGAGTACAAGCTAGTGGTCCTTGGTTCAGGAGGCGTGGGGAAGTCCGCTCTGGTAAGTTAGCCACCTGTATAACCAACTAGACTAACACAAGAAGAACATGGCTGGGTTTTTGCTTTGAAACCTCAAGTCAATACAGAGGAAAGGTGCCAGTGTTTTTTATGTGTTTATATCTGACCCAGAGGGGACAAGGAATCTTTCAGTAACCATGGATGTGTATTTTATAATGGTGGCTTGTTCACTCTTTCATTTACCAAGTATTTATTGGTTACCTACTATCGTGCTCATTATTCAAAGAGGAATAAGATTGTTTTCATTTTTAAGGAATTTATGTTTAGTGGGAGAGACTACACTGAAATTATAGATGCCAGTGGAGTAAACCCTACCCCAGACTTAAGTGGAACGAAGGCATTGTTTGAATGCATGCTGTATTTATTCAGTAACTATTTATTGAGCTTCTGCAATGCCAGGCACTGGGGTTGTGACAGTGAACACAAATCATCCCAGTCCCGCACACAGCTTCCATCATCCTGGAAGAGAGGTGATAAATACTCAGTTAAAGGAAGAACCACTTGATTGCTCTACCTGATTTGGCTCAGTGGATAGAGCATCAGCCTGCGGACTGTAGGGTCCCAGGTTTGATTCTGGTCAAGGGCACATGCCCAGGTTGCAGGTTGTGGCTCGATCCCCAGTGGGGGGCGTGCAGGAGGCAGCCAATCAATGATTCTCATCATTGATGTTTCTCTCTCTCTCTCTCCCTCTTCCTTTGTCTCTGAAATCAATAAAAATATGTTTGTTTTTTTTTAAAAAAGAACCACTTGATTATAATTGCAAGAAAGATGACTTTGAACCAAAAGTACAAATTGGTGAGACATGAACCTAAATTAGCATTGAAACAACTAAGAGAAAAGTCGACATTGCTGGGGCAGGAGTGAGCAAGGGGGAAGCAGAGAGAAATTGGGTGAGAAGCAGGCCAGGCCAGATTAGGACTTTGTTTAATCCTCCCTGAGGGTATGCGCATTGAATGGAGGAGGGAGCGGGGAGGTGGAGGGAGAGGGAGAGAGATATTGATGTGAGAGAAACATCAATTGGATTGCCTCCTGTGCGCACCCCCACTGGGGATCAGACTCAACTTCGTTGGTGTACAGGATGGTTGCTTCAACCAACCCAGCCACCCGGCAGGGGCAGGGCAGGAAAACAGTATTTTTTCTAAACCTCTGCCCTGAACCCTATTTCCAGGACCTCTGCTCTAGTATAAAGCGTATTAGGAACTTTCAGGTTCTTGGTGTGATGATAGCCTGAGTTTCCTGTGAAGAAGAGGAGATTAGTAGAGAAAGATGCTTGAAGTTTGCTATATTCAGGTTAATCTATTTAGCTCAAGCTAAAATCATGTTCAGAATACCCCTGGGTAACTTGGCGTCAGGCTGTCAGCCACATCTTTACCCTTTTCTCCAGGATTAACGGACCAGGTCCGGTTTAAAGCTGTCCAGGAAATATTTCACAGTCCTCTTCTGTACTGCTTTTCATTTGTCAAGTGATAAAATACCTAGTTTCGAGCCGGTGCTTTACAGAAATCCTAGAGATAAAAATAGGTAATCTGAAAAAGATTTGTAGGCAGCGTTTTCCAATGAAAAGCATAAGGCTTCAGAATCAGGATGGTGTACCTTTGAATTTCAGCTGGTGTGAATGTGGAATTTGAATATGATTATAAGTGTAATAAATCCAATACACTTTAATTCTCTTTTATCTTTCCCCAAAGTTAGAAAGGCTGGTTCAAGGCTTTAAAATTTAGAACCTTACGTCTGTCTCCTTTCAGAGCATGAGATAAAAGTTATATATAGATACACAGAGGAGTAGTGGGAGTTTTCTGTAATTTTCATTTTTTAATAAGTGAGAATCTGTGTCGTTATTTGTATCTTTGTTGCATTTTAAAACACAGTATACGTAATAGTTAGCAGTACAGTGTTCCCAGCAACATGGCTGACAGTTTTGAACATGGCCACCTCCTTTCATAGTAAGTCACTCTTACGTGTCAGCATGTCCTTATATTGAAAGTAACTACCCAGCCTTTGCACATACTTTCATTTAATCTTTACCACATTGTGAGGTTAATAACATTTAGAGAAGTTGGTTTTTTAAAATTCTTTAATTTTTCTCTCCCTTTTTTTTTTTTTAGACAGTTCAGTTTGTTCAGGGAATTTTTGTTGAAAAATATGACCCAACGATAGAAGACTCCTACAGAAAGGTAAAATATGAAAATTAAGTAACTTTTATGCTTGAAGTTTTCCAGTGACTGAAAATTTGTTTAGTTATATAATAACTTTAAAGAAAATTTCGTCTCTAAACTATAAAAAATTAGTTGTTGGATTCTGTAATGATGTCATAATGGTAGATACATTTGTCCCAACTCATAGAATGTACACCAAAGTGAACTCTAATATAAACTGCAGTTTGTATGGTAATGATGTGTTGGTATAGTAGGTTCATTAGTTCTAACAAAATCAACTCAAGTGTGGCATGCTGATGTTGGGGAGGCCACGCTGGGAGCAGGGGAAGGGTACATTGGAGCTCTGTATCTTTGCCAAGTTTTCTGGTGAATCTAAAAAATAAAGCTTTTTAAAAGGGGAAAGTTGATCTTGGCAAAATATGCTAGTTTACTTAATTACATGATTAGCTAGAATTGTAGGTAATTTTTATGATTTTATTTCCCAAATCTTATGGGGTGGGGAGGGTGGTGGGTAAAAGACAGTGTTATAAAAAAGACTACAGCTAACAATATACTAAAAAAGAAAGAAGGAAAGAAAGATTAAACCTACCATTCACCAATAGGAAATTAAGTTCATCGAACTGTACTGACTGAGCAATTTCATTATCTGCACATTGGATACAAAATTGTGCTCTAGATACTTTGAGAAGCTCCAGGCCTAATTCATTATTCATTGACTGTGCCCGTTTTCAGATTGGGCAGGCTACCACATTCGTCCCACAAGTGGTGAGACAATGAATTTGTGGCCACCAGCGGTGCTCCTCAGTCCCTGATCTGACAAAGGAGTAGAGTTTAAAATAGGCCTCCGATTAATTTTAGAGACAGGGCTGCATTACTGGGATTTCTCCCAAATAAGTTGCGGGTTAGAGCTTTAACTCCACACGGAGACCTGTACCTGGAATGCAGGAGGTTGACCACTTTTCTCAGTCCCTTCTTTATTAAAGTGTCCCCACAGCTGAAAGCTGGTGCTTTCTTTAGGCCAGTTTTTCTCTTCTTTTATAAAACACTGGGCTTTCCCTGCGGGGAGCGCTCTCGCAAACATGGTGAACGTTCCTAAAACCCATGGGAATTCCGTAAGAAGTGTGGCAAGCATCACCCCATAAAGTACAAGAGAGCAAGGATTCTCTGTATGCAGAGGGACAGTGGCGTTGTGACAGGAAGCCATGATGGGCAGATGAAGCCAGGGTTTTTTTAATTTGTTTTGTTTTTTTAAGAAAGGCTAAAACTACAAAGAAGATTGGGCTAAGGCTGAATATAAGAGAATATAAAAGAATGCTGGCTATTAAGAGATGCCAGCATTTTGAATGGGGAGGAGATAGAGATAGTGATCCATTTCTAAGCTTCATATTTTATTTTATTATATGACAATAAAATCTTGATATGTTCACTTCAAAAAAAATAAAACACTGGGAAAGTAGAGTTCAGTTATAAAATCTCACCTTATGCACACAGCTTTTCCAAAGAAGTATCTTTTTCCTCAAGTGCCGAGGACTATATGAGTTCAGTGATACTCACGCAGCTCTGTGTTCCTTGTATCTCTTAAACTAAAATTTTCCTGTGTGTTAAATTTGGGATATAATATATTTCAGTAAAACTTTTAACATAGTAAATTGTCAAAGTGTCTTTGTCCCCAAACCTTGTTTGCATTTAAGCCATAGAATTTGACCACTAGCTTTCCAGTAGTAACAAAAGTCATTACTCAGAGTTTACAGTGAGCAGAAAATACCTAAACCCAACATTGATAGTCCTGGCTTCTGTAATATTAAGAGAAAATGCCTGAGACCTCCTGCTCCTAATTATAATACCAAGTTAAGTCTCACCGATCCCGCACACTCTGGGGAAGGGCTTGTGCCCTTGTTTGTATGCACTGGAGTGTAGAGTGGGGAGGAAGACAGACTGAGGTTTTAATGTTACTTTTTCACTTTTCCTTCCCCGCCCCCAACAGCAAGTTGAAGTAGATTGCCAACAGTGTATGCTGGAAATCCTGGACACGGCAGGAACAGTAAGCAATGCTTTCTCCTTTCATGAGAGATTTCAGTTTGTGAGCAGGTTTTATCATCTGAATAATTCCTCTGAGTAAAAGTAATTATTCGGCTTAAGAACAAATTCTCTAAATGTAGGGCTTCTTAAGTGTTTTCATGTGCATGAAACCATCGATGGTGGACTTAAAGCTCATATCTCACTATTAAATTGTATGTTGAGTTCACCTATGGAATCTCTGTGTTGGGTTTCTTCTCCCTGTGTTCAGATAAGGATGATGCTGTTACTGCTAAAGAAATAAAAAAGAAAAAAGAATTTCAAGTCCAGAATCACTGGGTTTAAATAAGACTTTGTTTCTTGGCACCATAGTCACTCATGTTTATAAAGACTATTTGGCTTTTATTAATATTTTAACATCTCAAGGGGCTGGTGACAGATACTTGTTTTTTTACAAAACTCTTTAGGATTATTTGGAGCCTCATTCTTCTTATCTTTAAATGAGTACAATAATATAAGTATATCTTGTTTCAGATCACTTCTTATTCCTTGAAGATTTTTACTCACCCCAGTACTCTTCCGTTAGAACTCTTGGTGATTTTAGTGTCCAGATAGAATCTCTATAGATGTTGTAGATAATCCAGTAGCCTGGCCTGGCAGTTCCTTGACCTCCATCCTGTTTCAGCCATTCACGCCCATGGTCTTACCTGAGACTGTGATTGCCCATAACTGTAACACCGCCCACTCCCTTTTCTTTTTCTTTTTCTTTTTTTTTTAATTTTATTGCATTTTTTACAGAGAGCAAGAGAGAGGGATAGAGAGTTAGAAACATCAATGAGAAAGAAACATTGATCAGCTGCCTCCTGCACACCCTCGACTGGTGATGTGATGTGCCTGCAACCAAGGTACATGCCCTTGACCGGAATCAAACCTGGGACCCTTCAGTCCGCAGGCCGACGCTCTATCCACTGAGCCAAACCGGTTAGGGTCTTTTCAAACATGACACTTTCCACTTACCACTTCTGTTTTTCCATCTCACTCTCTTTCATACCCTTAACTTCATTGGAACCTGGTTCCATTTATCCTCACATCTTCGATTATTCCTCGTACCCTCAACCCCCTCTTCACAGAGCTGTAGGCACATGGTCTCTCATTCCTAAACCATCTCCTGCACAAATCCTCAACTGCCCTGACTTCAGCAGCCTGAGATCAGTGGTTCACTGCATATTCATTTGGCTTCCAGGAAACAACCCTGGCTTGGGTTTTTTGTTTTGTTTTGTTTTGTTTTTTGCCTGTGTCCTTGGTTACTCCTAAGTTTTCTTTTCAGATTTGTCTTATCTCCTCCACCCTCTTGATGATAAAGAGCCTCCAGGTTCAGTATGTGGGCTTCTGTTTTTTAGCAACACTGCCTCGAGGTCATCTTTATTAGCACCAAAGTGATGTAATTAGCATCTATTAGTAAAAAAGGAACGAAGAATGATATATAGTTTTTTCTACATCACACAACAGTTAATTAAGGCGGTTAAGATTTTTTCTCTAACTAGTTTATTGTCATTATTTCCAGGCAGGTAGTGGAGAGCAGGAACATTCACCTCCATGCATCATGTCTTACGTTTCCTGTCATGATAGCATGTAAATAAGAAATGCAGCAGCTCACTTGTGATTATTCTAAGTTGTCCTAATGTGTGTTCAAGAAATCATGTTTATAATCGCATATTTCTATTACAGGAGCAATTTACAGCGATGAGGGATTTGTATATGAAGAATGGCCAAGGGTTTGCACTAGTATATTCTATTACAGCTCAGTCCACATTTAATGACTTACAGGACCTGAGGGAACAGATTTTACGGGTTAAGGACACAGAAGATGTGAGTATTCTTCTCTCCGTAAGACACACTGCCATCTCTGTGGCCGAATAAGTTGACCTTTATAAACTTACCGACAAATTAGGTGCTTATTGAGAGGAAGGAGTGATGACGTGCCCCCGCTCTGAGGGCAGGACGCGCAGAAGCAGGGGAGGGGGAGAAGAAGGCTGGCAGAAGTGAGGTTCCGCTGAGCTTTGAGAGGGGGGCGCTCTGTCAGAAACAGTGTCCAGAGAACATTACTGAGAACCGTAATGATTTGTTCCTGTTTCTAAAGTTCTGTTGGGAGAGTTTTATTATGTTAAGAGATTTTCGTTAATCAGGTTTTAATTTTATTATTATTTTTAAAATATATTTTTATTGATTTCAGAGAGGAAGGGAGGGAGAGATAGAAATATCAGTGATGAGAGATAATCTTGGATCAGCTGCCTCCTGCACGCCCTCTACTGGGGATCAAGTCCACAACTTGGACATGTAACCTTGACAGGAATTTAACCTGGGCTCTTCAGTCCGCAGGCTAATGCTCTCTATCCTCTGAGCCAAACCAGCTAGGGCAGGTTTTTATATTTGTGATTTTATTTCTGTTTTAGAATTTGTGTCTTATTTGGCACTTGTTGTGTTTGTGCCTTTTTGCAGAGGTGAAATGTATAGTTGACATGTCCTCTTTAGTTTTGAACTATGGAAGCTTCCCTTTCAGTTGTATCAATCTGGATATTAAATTTCATTTGTACCCTTTCCTCTTTTGTGTGTTCTCTCTCATTATTAATGGGAACATATGCACCTGCTCAGGACCTTCACGTGGGTAATATTGTAGGCGGGATGGATTTATACCCTATGATTCATGACCAACCGTAACCTACTAAATAGTCCTCTTCCTTCCCAGGACTAATTTACCTCAGAGAGTTCCGTTTTCTTAGGCAGTTACATGCAAATCGCTGAACTCTGGTAACGTTAATCATTTTATCCATCTAACAAACTAAAAACAATGGAGTTGTAGGTGCCTAGTGTTTCATGTAACTCGTGAGAGTCGCCTATTTTAGGTACAAGATCCACCGTGTCCCTTAAATTCTTTCTTTTGCATCATGCTCGTCACCTCACAAATGGCTTTGCTCTGTGGGAATCTGTGAACTAAGGGTGTGGTACAGTTTGTTAGCGGTCTGTTTTGTCGGAAGTAGTGGCTGTGGATGGACATAGCCACGCATTTCTGGTGTGGAGTATGAAGGAAAAGGGAAGACGTCACTGCTCTGGTTGTTTGTCTCCTTAACAACCTGCCTGAACTGGGCTCAGGTTTGGATGTCAGGTGGAGGAGCCAGCTTGTTACTGCTTCCGTATTGGTCTTGCCACTGCTGCTGGCATCCGTTGGGACTGTGAGATGAAGCACTTGAACCACAGTTCGGCCCCCAAGTACATTCTCCATATTCAGATTTTTCCACTTGGAATTCAGCCATCACTCGTAGCCCACATGGAAATTTTGGGATTATATCTTTAAAATAATGAGAAGATAAGTGTAGGACAATCTCTTCCACAATTTTTCTGTCTCTTCCCCTGCCATCCACCTTCTCTCTCCAGCACTCACGCTCATGCCTTTTTGTAAGCACTTGGTGAAGCATACGGCCCTCGTTTACGCATTGGGATTGGTGATATGTAGTTGCTTACCCATAAGGATATGTAACAAGTATGTTAATGTGGGTTTTCTGTTATTTCCTTCCCACAGGTTCCGATGATTTTGGTTGGCAATAAATGTGACCTGGAAGATGAGCGAGTAGTGGGCAAAGAACAGGGTCAGAACTTAGCAAGACAGTGGTGTAACTGTGCCTTTTTAGAATCTTCTGCGAAGTCAAAGATCAACGTTAATGAGGTAACCTCTGGCCGCTGGGCGGCACAGACGAGTATCTTCTTAGTCTTCTTTAAGTTAACAGCCAAAAACTGTTTAAGAAAAAAAAAATGATTCTTATAAACAGTCTTGATTCTGCCAATTTATAGAAATCACCCAGTAATTCTTTGCATAAAATCACTTGGATGACTGTAATGAAGACATTCATATTTACCTTCTATGCAAAGAGGGTGTTTAAGTTAAAGGAATATATTTAAAGTCCTGCTAAGCCTCATCAAGGGTGGGGAACCTTCTTTCTGCCAAAGGCCATTGGGATATTTATAACATCGTTCTGCGGCCATACACAATTATCAACTTAAAAATGAGCCTGCTGTGTTTGGTCAGACATTTAATCAGCTCACCCCTAGTGCCTTGGCAGGGCCAGACCCAATGGTTTCGTGGGCCTTATATGGCCCCTGGGCTGGATGTTCGCCACCCCTGCTCTAGACAGGTGCCAGAAAGTAGTACGTATATGAAAATTGTCATATCACCCGTGTAGTTACTACAGTGAATTCATAGAGCAACGTACTACCTCATGGATGTAACAGAATTTGGTGTTTTGAGTCCTGCCTCCCTTTCGTGCATGACTCAAAGGGAGGAATCTGAGTGCGGACTGTAATTCACTCTCCCTGGCCTGATACAGCAGGTGCACGAGGCTTTTTTTGTCCATGACTTAAGCTCGCCACTATCTTAAGAACGTGGCTGTCGATAGGAATGCTTAACAAGTGAGCTGCCTGACGGGGTGGAAAGGGCCAGCGTTGACCGGATCCCTAAGAGATGGGTGCAGTCCCCCGCTGCCGCCACCACCAAGCAAAAGCTTGAGGTTCCCTTTACTTTTGCTCTTTTCAGCATCATTTTTTTAAAGACTTTTTTCCCTCTCCTGGAAGCCCATAAGCCTCACTGCGGGTGTGCTTGCCACGTGTAGCATCTCAGGAAATCCCAGAATTCAGCTCGCTCCCAGCGTGGTGGGAGCGGGGAGCAGGCGAGGTTATCACAGCCGTGTGCGTTCTCTTGCTGTTCCTCTTGGCCTTTGGTTCTCTAAGTCTTTTTATCTGACTCGTGTTGTATCTGAGTAATATTTAACAGCACCCAGGTTGTGGTGTGGAACAAGGTCTCCAATGTCGGTCAAATAAATACCTTTTTCTGGTTTCCGTTTAGATATTTTATGACCTGGTCAGACAGATCAATAGGAAAACACCAGTGGAAAAGAAGAAGCCTAAAAAGAAATCCTGTCTGCTGCTTTAGGCCCACAGCGAGCAGCAGCTCTGAGCCAGGTGAGCGCCAAAGGCCGAGCACGTGCCTCTCTTGTCCTTGACTTTGTCTTGGGCTGACTCCAGCCTTCACCACTTCCCATGGCACCTGTCGAGCTATTTCCAGCTTCTGTAGCTGGTAAATGTGATACCTCGCTGTAGCTATGCTCATCTTGTGGGTAGTTTGTCTCTCTTCCCATGAGATTCTAAGCTGTGTGAGAGGAGGCCCAGGTCTGTTTTGCTCACTATGGTGTCCCAGTGCCTGGCATAGAAAGATCTTCAGAAAGTAGTGGTTGAGTGAATAGAATGGCCACCGAGGTCATTCCCAAATTCATGCCAAATTGTAGTGGGACAGTGAAACAGGAGGGCTTGCAGGAAGGCTGATGCGCACATTTGATGAATTTTTCCCAAGTGAACATACTCATATCTGAATAAGACTCTCCTCCCCCAGTGGAATCCCTGCCCCGAACCCTCAAAACATGGGTTAGTTTTGCCTCTCTGAAATCAATATAAACAAAAATGTCCGGCTTATTTTACTCAAAAAATGTGAGGGTCTTTTTAAAAATCATCCTCATGGGATATAGTAGTATTTCATTTTTATCACATGACCATCCTGGCAATAGGTTTATATATTCTGCTGTTGATGGACATCTGGGTTCTTTTTGGGACTAGCACTGGTAATGCTGCTGCACATACTCTTGTACAAATCTTTGTACACGTGTGCATGTATTTGTTTGGTGTGTATCCAGAAATGGCATGGCCAGGTTGTACACTGGGTGTACATGGGCAGCTTTCGTAGACACAGCTAAAACCTTTGGCAAAGTAGTCGCACACCTACCAGCAGTGATGAGTCCCGCCTTCCCCAGCTTTAGTGTGGCTGGTCGTTTTGACTGGGTGTGTGCTATGTCAGTGTGGTTTTGGTAGTTGCTTTGTCTCAGGTGCAGGTGACTTCTTCCCAGTGTTTTGTCTGGAGGCTTCGGAGCAGTAATTGCCTTTAAACACTGCGTGAGTTTCATTAGTGAGCCAGTCCGCGCCAGCCTTCAAGCTGCCTCTCAGTAAGAAACCAGGCCCTGGGGCCGTTTGTCTGTTTGTTTTTGTAATTCTGTATTTAACCATTCCTGCTTTTCTTCATCAACTGCACGAGCAAGACCATAAAAGAATGGGTTTACACAGCGGAGTTGTGGTGTAATTTGTAAACTTGGTCTGTTTAGAGGAAAGTCAAGTTCCCACTTGAGAACTGGCTGTGCTGACTCCTCCTCCTGCAGAGTCCACGTTAGCGGGAACGGGCCTCCTTAGACAGATGAGAGACTGTCTCTCTCTCTCAAGGGACAACAGCGGGGTGGCGTTTCAGAGAAAGTAGAGGAAAAGGGGCAGAAGGGCAGGGGCATGGCATCCCTCTGGGAGCTGCTTCCGGAAAACAGCTTCCGGTTGTGTGAGGCTTAGTGAAATCAGTTCCTTAGTTATAAACCATCAGCTCGCTGAAAGTGCTCATTTATTAAAACTGCCGGTGCTTGTGTGTGTTTAGGTAAGGGGGCAAGGTAGGCGGAACAAGGGCTCTGTTTCTGGTCTGCAGTCTTAACTCTCTCGGAGTTGGCTGGCTTGTGTGTGTCATTACCTTGGCTGGTCCTAGTTTATTTTCAGTTCTCAGGAATGTCCATTGAGCTTAGACATAAAGAAAGAGGTGCCATCTCCTGGCCTCTTGTGAAAATTCACCCTCACACATCGGACAGTGTACTGTGAGATCTGCCATAGAGGAGAGATCTTGGCCTGCAGCTAGAAATAAGACTTTCATCCTGGCCGCATAAATTCTCAGGCGCTGCTGTGCAGTTCAGCTCATAGCATAGTTAATAAGTCACCGGAGCGCCTGGGAGTGTTCGGGAACAGGCCACTTAGCAGTCGGAATACTTTGCATGCAGAGCATTTTGTTCCGATTACAACTTGAGGGCCCTGTTGATCCCTTTTGAGAAGCACTGCGATACGAGGTGAACATTTTTCCGAAGAGTATGTGAATCCTGAGGGCCGCTTATGTAGCCTTAGCCTTTAGGCAAAATTGTACTGGAATATGTTAATCTCTTTCTGATGTGTAACGCTTTTAAAGATCTAGGAGAGAAATTTATTTTTGGAAAATTCTTCCTCTAACCCAGTGATCGGTAAACTCATTAGTCAACAGAGCCAAATATCAACAGTACAACGATTGAAATTTGAGAACCAAATTTTTTAAACTTAAACTTCTTCAAATGCCACTTCTTCAACATAGACTCGCCAGGCCGTGGTATTTTTTGGAAGAGCCACACTCAAGGGGCCAAAGAGCCACATGTAGCTCGAGCTGCAGTTTGCCGACCACTGTTTTAAACTAACTCTTTCCTGCTGAGCAATGAGACTGTCAGTCTTCTGCCTTTGTATACAGGGATCACTCTGTTAGTGTCTTTTTTGTATTATAAGTGGTAACCCCTAATAGGCACAGTCCTAAAATATTTGAGGAAAGACTTTCCACGGACTGGCTGGTGTGGCTCAGTTGGGTGTGTATCATCCCGAGCACCAGAGGTTGCAGGTTTGATTCCCATCAGGGCACATGCCCCCGGTTGTGGGCTCAGACTCCAGTAGGAGGCATGCAGGAGGCAGCTGATCAGTGTTTCACTCTCACATCAATGTTTCTCTCTCTGTCCCTCTCCCTTCCTCTCTCTCTAAAAACCAATAAAAAATTTTTTTTTTATTTCTCATAGAAAGAGTTTGCAGGTGGATGCTGTTTCCTTAGTGGAAAGGAACTTTCAGAATAAAATTATAATAGGATAGAAATAAAACAAATAGTTTTCCTCTTTATAGGCAGGACTGTCAGATACATTGTAGAATACTAATTATCATAAAACTACTTTTTAAACACTTTTAAAGGGAGTTTAAAATAGCCCTGTTACTGGAGCTGCTTAGTATAATTTGTTCTCTAGTAATGATCAGCCAAAACCATTGTTTCTTTCTATATTATTAAATATCTGCTTGTTTACTGTTTATGTTCTGACATCAAGAGATTAACCATATATATAATATATGTCTGTATCTATTCAACATTCCAGATTACAGGAATGAAGAACTGTTGCCTAATTGGAAAGTGCCAGCATTCCAGACTTCAAAAAATAAATCTGAAGCGGCTTCTCCTGTTTTATATATTATGTGAAGAATTTAGATCTTATATTGGTTTGCACAAGTTCCCTGGAGAGAAAAAAAATTGCTCTGTGTATATCTCTCAGAAAATAAG
>PVJN01034348.1:0-22829 GCA_004026805.1 Lasiurus borealis | reverse complement strand
TCAGGGATGTGCAGGAGGCAGCTGATCCATGTTTCTTGCTCATTGATGTTTCTAACTCTATCCCTCTTCCTTATTCTCTGCAAAAAAATCAATAAAATATATATTTTTTAAAAAGTAAATTCTATATTATGTTAGAAGGTGAGAAGTGCTACGGTGAAGAATAAAGTAGGGTGGGGGAATTGAAGAGTAGTGTGTGCAAGTTTGCACCTTTCAATAGGGAGGTCAGGGAGACCTCGATGGAGGAAGAGCCAAGATGTGAATCCTGGGAGGGAGGTAGCCCTGTGGCTATCTGAGTGAGGAGCGCTGCTATGTGCCAGGTAGTGTTCCAGACTCTGGTCAGTGTGCTTCCACAGGGGGAGTGCCACTCAGCCAGAGGGGAAAGGAGTTGTATGGGCAGGGGTATACTTGGTGCTTTCAGAACAGTTCAGAGGCCTGAGTGCTGCAAACGAGTGAATGGGGAGGGGATAGGAGAGGAAATCTGAGACGTAATAGGGTCAGAACCTCTAGGATGGCTTTGGCTTTGCACAGAGAAGGACAGAAGAGGGTTTTGAGCAAAGCAGTGACATGATCGAGCTGCTGTGGGGTGAACAGACTGAGGACAAAAGCCAGAAGGCAGGGATCAGTGGAGACCAGTACCATAATTCAGGGTTAAAGGGGGTCCAATTCTGGATCTATTTGGAAGATAGAACCAACAAGAGGTACTGGATTGGGATGTGAGAGAAAGAAAATAGGGCAATGGAGATCAACCACTGAGCCACAGCAGCCAGCCTAAAGCTGTTGTTTTTTAAAAGCTTTTTTAAAAAGTACACCCTGTTTTAGCCGGTATGGTTCAATTGGCTGAGTGTAGGCCCATGCACTTAGAGTCACAGGTTCAATTCCTGTCAGGGTACATGCGGGCCGATCAATGTTTCTTTCTCATCGATACTTTCTCTCTCTCTCTCTCTCTCCCCCCCACCCTTCGCTTACTTCCTGACTCTCTCTCCCCAGCTCCTTTCCTCCCTCTCTCTCAAATTAAAAGAAACACATTTTTTTAAAAAACTACACACCATGAACTCCCTAAGGTAGCTGTTATTGCAGAATACCTCATGTAAGCATGTGTCATGGCCTGACATTGAGACCAGTCAGACCATAAATGACTCTAGCCAATCACTCTTGGCAGTGGTCAGCCACATACCAGTCACACAGAACTGTCCGTACTTACAACTGGTCATGGGAGTTTGGGCTGCCACAGCTAATTAGCCATAGCAAGGATAGCAGTGGTTAAGGTCACAAACTCTGCAACGAGACAAACTTTATTTTGAACTCTAATTCCGTCTTATGACCATTGGCACATTAGCCTCTCTCAGCCTGAGTTTCTTCTCTGTAAAATAGAGATCATAATATACTTTCCATAGGGTGATTATGGGGTTTACATGAAATATTATTTGTATAACAAATAGTACAGGGGATGAACAGAGTAAAGAATCAGTAAATGGTAGCTGGCATCATTATTTTTTTTAATGTATTTTTATTGATTTCAGAGAGAAAGGGAGAGGGGGAAAGAGATAGAAACATCAATGATGAGAGAGATTCCTTGATTGGCTGCCTCCTGCAAGCCCCCCACTGGGGATCGAGCCCACAACCCTGGGCATGTGCCCTGACCGGGAATAGAACTATGACCTCCTGGTTCATACCTGGTAGGTCGACACTCAATCACCGAGCCACAGTGGCTGGGCTGGCATCGTTGTTTTTTAAAAACTTTTTTTTTAATATATTTTATTGATTTTTCACAGAGAGGAAGGGAGAGGGATAGAGAGTTAGAAACATCGATGAGAGAGACATCAATCAGCTGTCCCGCACACCCCCCACCGGGGATATGCCGGTAACCAAGGTACATGCCCCCGACTGGAATCGAACCCGAGACCTCTCAGTCCAAAAGCTGATGCTCTATCCACGGAGCCAAACCGGTCTCAGCTAAGCGTATACTTTTAATTGGCTTTCTTCTGGCTCCTCTAGAGCAAATACACAGCCTAAAACACTGGGCTCTGTCCTAGAGCCTCTTGGCTACCCCCACATCACTAATGAGCAAATTGAAATTTCCGGAAGCTTCTAGGAGAACATTCCAACTGGAGTTTCTGATGAGGAGCCAAGACAGGAAATGACATGGCCTCTCCAATGCATGATCTGAGACAAAGAGCTAGAAAAGGAACTTATAGTAGAAAATAATTGCAGTTGGTTATCCCAGGAATGCAGGGGCATTTCAACAACAGAAAATTCATTAATGTAAAACACCATAGTATCTAGTTAGAGGAGAAGATTGTAATCAGTTCAATACCTTCAGGAACTGTAGCTGCTAAAATGTAATATTCACTTATGATTAAATATTAGTAAACCAGAATTAAAGGGAAATGTCTGTTTCTGATATATATAGACCATATCAAACAGCATACTTAATGATGAAAAAGTAGAATGATTCCCAAAGTAGGAACAAGGCAAGCATGCTGCTATCGTTCGTGCTATTTGATATTGTGATAATGGACAAATGATTTTCAACAAGAGTTTTAAGACCATCAATGGGGGAAAGAAGAGTCTTTTCAATAAATGGTCCTGAGACAACTGGACATACACATGCAAAGGAATGAAGCTGGACTCTTACAAAAAATGAACTAGAAATTAATCAAAGACCTAAAAGTAGGGGTTAAAACTATAAAATGTTTAGCAGAAAAATTTGGTGAAATCTTTAGGTCTTTATATTAGTCAATGATTTCTCAGATATAGCACAAAAGGCATGAGCAACCAAAAAGAAAAAAAAATAGATAAATTGCATTTTATCAAAATAAACTTTTATGTCTTAAAGGACGGCATTAAAAAAAGTGAAGAGACAATCCACAGAATGGGATAAAATATTTGTACATCATAGATAATCCAGTATACATAAAGAATTCTTACAACTCAACAGTAAAAAGACAACCCATTTTAATGACCTGGCCGGTGTGGCTCAGTTGGTTGAGCAATGTCCCATGCACTGAAAGGTTGCTGGTTTGATTCTCAGTCAAATCATTTGATACCCAGGTTGTGGGTTCGATCCCCAGTCAGGGGAGGCAACCAATTGATGTTTCTCTCTTTCTTTCCTTCTCCCTTCCTCTCTCTAAAATCGATACAAATATATTAAAATAAAAAGACAACCCATTTCTAAAATGGACAAAGGATTTGAATAGATATTTCTCCAAAGACATGCAGATGGCCAACAAGCACATGAAAAGATGCCCAGCATCATTGATCATTAAGGAAATACAAATAAAAATCACAATGAAAGGCCACTTCACACCCACTAGAATGGCTATGATTTTTTAAAAATACAAAATAACAAGTGTTGGCCAACATGTGGAGAAATTGGAAACTTCATGCATTACTGGTGGAAACGTAAAATGTTTCAGCTGTTTTGGAAAACAGTAAGTGTGGTGATTCCTCAAAAAGTTAAATATAACCTTATCATATGACCTAGCAATTCCGCTCTTTGGTATATATCCTAGAGAATTGAAAATGTGTATAAAAACATGTACACGAATATTTATAGCAGCATTATTCATAATAGCCAACTTATGAGTGGATAAACAAACTGTAGTTTTTAATAAATGAAATATTTTTCAGCCAAAGGAAGGAATGAAATACTGATGCATGCTACAGTCTGGATGAACCTGAAAAACATCATATTAAGTGAAAGGAGCCAGGCACAAAAAACCATGGATTGTATGATTCCATTCATAGGAAATTTCCAAAGTAGGCAAATCTGTAGGTGGTTGCCAAGAGCTGAGGAGGGGATGGGGGTCACTGCTACGGGTGAGGGATTCCTTTTTTGGAGGTTAATAAAAGTGGTCTGTAATTAGATAATAGTGATGATTGTGCAACTTAAAAGCTCTTGAATTCACCACTTCAAAATGGTGAATTTTATGGTACGCAAATTATATCTCAATAAAAAATCTTAATGTAATTAAAAAACAGGTTGAAAAATTCAGTTCCAGTAATTCTACTCCTTGGTGCACATTCTAGAGACCACACTGTCTCACCACTCCCACCAAGCACCAGGAGCCTATAGGAAGCTTACTTTATAGTTTAAAAATGGCCATAAATTCTTTACAGTCCCTCCTATTAAGGGGTGAGGTCGATTCCCCCCATCCCCCTTTGAATCTGAGCTAGTCTTATATGTCTTCATTTTAACCAATGGAATTCAGCACAAATGACGATTGCTGATTTTTCAGGAGACCTTGCCGATTCTGGTCTGACTCTTCGTACATTTTCACCATCATGTGAGGAAGTCCAGCTGGAAAAAGAGGCCACACATCCCGGATGAGGCTCCAGACATGTGAATGAGGCCATTCAGCCAAGCTATCGGCTGACCTCAGCCGGTGAGTCCAGGTAAGATTAGAAGAAACATCTTGTCAACCCACAGGATCATGAGGAATAATAAATTTTTATTGTTTTCAGCTATTAAGCTTTGGGGTGGGTTTTTACTCAGCAATAGCTGACTGATACAGCCAAAACCGGTTTGGCTCAGTGTATAGAGTGTCAGCCTGCGAACTGAAAGGTCTCAGGTTCGATTCCGGTCAAGGGCATGTACCTTGGTTGCGGGCACATCCCTAGGAGGGGGCGTGCAGGGGGCGGCTGATCGATGTCTCTCTCATTGATGTTTCTAACTCTCTATCCCTCTCCCTCTCTATAAAAAAATCAATAAAAAAATGTATTAAAAAATAGCTGACTGATACAATATGGAGGCCTTGCTTACACTCTCAAAAACTGAGGAGCAACCCAAATGCAGGTTGTGTGGTGTAGTTTATAGGAGCCTGAACTTTGAGGCGTGGGCTCCAAATCCCACCTGCCACTTACCAGCTCTCCGACGCTAAAAAATTTATTCAACTTCCCCCTATGTTCTCCTAGATCCTTGAGAGAATTCGAGGGGTTAATATACAGAAAGGACTTGAAATAATTTTTGTAGAGATCAATACTATTAAGTGTTGGCTATTGGTATTATATGATTACCAATAAATGTGGTCCATATACGTGTTAAATTTATGTGAGTAAATTTAACACACACACACACACACACACACACACACACTTGGACAATTCTCAAAAATATATGATTGGATAAAGCAAGTTATAGGATCATAACATTTATGGAAAAGTATTTTAAGCCTGGTCGGCATGTCTCAGTGGTTGAACATCAACTTATGAACCAAGAGGTCATGGGTTTGATTCCCTGACATGGCACGTGCCTGGGTTGCAGGCTCAGTCCCCATTGTGGTGTATGTGGGAGGCAGCCGATCAAAGATTCTCTCTCATCATTGATGTTTCTATTTCTCTCTCCCACTTCCTTCCTCTCTGAAGTCAATAATACATATTTTTTTAAGTATTTTAAAAGGGAGGAGGACAAAAAACGGCCTTAGAGTATTTGTCTCTTTGAAGGCAAAGTTGGGGATGGATTTCTAAGTAAAAATAAAAAAGGGTTTTGCTTGCATTGGAATGTTCTTTTTTCTTATTATACAAAAAGTACACTATTTGCATCATTTTAAAAAGTCAGGCATAGGAAAAAAAACGGGGCAAAAAAGCTAAAATCTAACACTGGGTAATTAGGTGTGGCGAGGATCTGATTGCTGTTTTCTTCTCCTGTGTTTTTTATTTCTGCACCCCCTCCTCCCAGATTCCCGTATTAACTGAGTTACAGGGGTTCTGAGTCCTTCGTTTCCTTTAGCTTCAGCTTGGGGACTGGCCTTCTGACACCTGTCTTGTCGCAGGCAGGCCGGCTCCGCGGGGTGTGCAGAGCACCTGGCGCTGTGATCCAGGGCCTCCCAGCGTGGGCCCACCCATGCCCTCAGGTGGCTATGTTCTCCCCAAAGCTTCAGATCTCCGGCTTTGATCCTCGAGGTGTTTGAAGAACATCAACTCATTAGTTTCAATCCTGTGAATTATAAGGGGGTTTTCCCATCCTCCTACTCCTCTGGCAAGGAGCCTAGACACCCTCCTACAAGCAGCTGAGGGTAAACAGCTGTGGGGAGGGGGTGCTTGTACCTAGGTGTCTGGGAAAGGGGGAGCATCACAGAGGTGCGAGCCAGGGGCGATTTCCTTCCATAGCAGATGCCGAATGGAGGGCTTTATCGGGCTCTTTAAATTTTTAAAGACTGGTAGGTGAGGTTTTTGTCTTGCTGTTGTCTTTTTTTTTTTTTTTTTATTGAGGAGGGCAGATAAATCTGCTTTGGTGTCCTTAACTATTGTGTATGAGGGTGTGACAGCAAAGGCTGCTGCCAGGACCTGCAAAATACAGGGGAGTGGGAGATGGGGAAATTGGGAATCAGGAGAATTGTTTGCTCTCAAACAAAATCGTTCCTGGATTTTTCTATTTTTCTTGTCATTATTTTTTTTGAGGGAGGGGGTGTTGGGAGGGGAGGGAAGAAGGCATCTTTTTTATTTAATTTATTCTTTTTTCCTGGATTCTTCTATTTGGATGCTTATCTCATTTCGGGGTTTTATATCCAAAGGAAAATCTTGATATTCTTTCTGGTTTTGATCTATAGATTCTGGATTACACAGTCTGAAAAATTAGAGTTCGGGTAAGACTGGTTTTTAACTCACAAATAACACATATTCTTAGTTATCCTAATAGAAAAAAATATAGCTCTGGTTAGTGTGGCTCAGTTGGTTGGAGCGTCGCCCTGTGCACTGAAAGATCAGTCTGTCAGTGGAGGGGAAGACAGGCTAGAGGCCATTGTAGTAGTGAAGGGGAGAGATGACAGAATTAAATAGAAAAAAAAAAATGTGCAAAGCACTTACTGATATGGGATGAGGGGAAATTACTATTAGCAATATGGTAGGCAAGCAAGCACTGCTTGAGGCAATAAGAAAAGAGTCCGGAGTTAGAGGGACTTGTGTGTCCCTGGGATCTTTGAAACTCCTTTCCCCTCTTCCAGTGATAGAGTCTTTTATCCTTATCAAGTTATTTGACCTGTATTCTGGTAGTTTAATCTGCATTTATGTTTGTATTTTTCCACCTGTGTTCCTTCTTGTCACCATTAGCTGGGGAGGGGAGAATTGCATGGAGAGAGCTTCTAATGTTACCAGTCAAAGTGAAGTTCTTGGGGTACCACGAGGAAAAGAATTTCCTGAGTCCCCGATGGAAGGATGGGATTCCATGGAAACCTTTATTAATGATGTAAAACTAAGGAGGCTCCCCTCCAAGGTCCCATCTCTGTCCATCCCACCATGGGAAAAGTCCAATCTTGTCTTCAGCAGGGCCAGAAATAAGGCCACCGCCCAGAATCTCTGTTCCATATTCAAGTCCAGTCCAGTATCCTGTGTGTGGAGCCCATATGGCCATGAGCCATTCGACTGTGGCCACAGGGCTATGGAAGTGAGCACAAGGGCGAGTGTAGGTCACAGAGCAAGGAACAAAAGAAAGGGAGGAGGGAACTCTTTGTCTAGGGATTTTAACCTTCCAAAATTCTGCATGTTTCCAGTGGTGTCCACTTGCCAGCCAATTCCTTGTTTCTTACGCTAGACTGACAGGCAAGTACCTTCCCTATGTCACCCTGAGTTCACTACTTATATGCCCACCTCCCCCTTTGTTTCATCCTTTCCCCTGTGATCTGCAAGGAATGGAGAGGTGGTTCCTGGGGAGGATAAAGCTGTAGCTTTCTCATGAAGCTGCCCAGATGTCCATGCTTATAATGTCTGACTTCCCTTTGCTTTCTTTAGCCTATCTGATAAAAGAGTAATATGCAAATTGACCATATAGCTGCTGCACCGCAAGCCATGCCCATCAGCCAATCAGAGCAAGTATGCAAATTAACCCAACCTAAATGGCTATGGCCACAGAGAGAGCAGGAGGGAGGCTTGGGTTGTCCCTGGCAATGGAGGAAGCCAAGGTTTCTTCACACCCTGGCTGGCCCAGGCCTCCACTTAAGGCAACAAAGTTTCAATGGCTGTGTGAGCAGAAGGCTTGGCTCCGCTCCAGGCTACAAAGTTTCAGTTGTAGAAGATAAATAAACCCCAGATACCAGGGCCTCCACTTTGGGTTGGTGGCGGGGAGGGGGAGCGTGGCCATCCTATAAACCACCACAGGCCCCTCGCCCAGGCCACCCCACGACCCAAGGTAACACCCACTCTGATCCAGGACACCCTTCAGGGCAAACCAGCTGTCCCCCCATCTGTACACCAGGCCTTTATCCTATCTAATAAAAGAGTAATATGCAGATTGACCATCATCCAACACACAAGATGGCTGCCCCCATGTGGTCAAAAGATCCTGCCCCCTGTGGACACAAGATGGCCACTACAAGATGGCCAGCAGGGTAGGGCAGTTGGCAAGAACCATGCCTACAAGGGAGGATAGTTGTGGGCGATCAGGCCAGCAGAGGAGGACAGTTAGGGGTGACCAGACCCACAGGGGAGGGCAGTTAGGCATCAATCAGGCTGTCAGGGGAGTGGTTAGGGGGTGATCAGGCTGGCAGGCAGAAGCGATTAGGGGCAATCAGGAAGGCAGGCAGGTAAGCAGTTGGGAGCCAGCAGTCCTGGATTGTGAGAGGGATGTCCGACTGCCCGTTTAGGCCCAATCTAACTGTCCTCCCCTGCTGGCCTGATTGCCCAAACGGGACATACCTCAAGGGGTCCCAGATTGGAGAGGGAGCAGCTGGGCTGAAGGGACACATACCCCCACCCCCGCTCGTGCACGAATTTTGTGCATCAGGCCTCTAGTTAATAACGACAAGCTAATTAGGATGATAACACTAACATTTCTTGTGAGTCATGGGATCTTGTAAGTCACCCAGTCTCTCTGAACTTAGTTTTATCTTCTACAAAATGAGTATTCTGTGAGGATCCGTGGATAACTGTACAGAAAATATCTTCAAAATGCAAGAAAAAAATATTGCCAAGACCGGTTTGGCTCAGTGGATAGAGCATTGGCCTGTGGACTGGGAGATCCCAGGTTCGATTCTGGTCAGGGGCATGTGCCTTGGTTGCTGGCGCATCCCCAGTTGGGGGTGTGCAGGAGGCAGATGATTGGTATTTCTAGCTCTCTGTCCTTCTCCCTTCCTCTCTGTAAAAAAAATCAATAAAAATTAAAAGAAAAAATATTTTAAAAAATATATATTTTATTGATTTTTTTACAGAGAGGAAGGGAGAGGGATAGAGAGTTAGAAACATCGATGAGAGAGAGACATCGATCAGCCGCCTCCTACACACCCCTACAGGGGATGTGCCTGCAACCAAGGTACATGCCCTTGACCGGAATCAAACCTGGGACCCTTCAGTCCTCAGACCGATGCTCTACCCACTGAGCCAAACCGGTTTCGGCAAAAGAAAAAAATTATTATTATTTTATCCAATATTTATTTTTTTTAAAGAAATATTTATTAAGCATCTACTGTGGGCCAGGCACCATGGTTGGTGCTGAGAATATAACAACGGGGGAGGGGAGTGAGGAGAGAAGCAAAATACAGCCATTCCATGACTGATGTTATTGTGGAAGTCCATTCAAATTCTGGGCTTTTCCGATTTTGATCATATTTCCTAAATTGTCAGATCACCTTGAGCCCATGAACAAGACAAATAGATTCTTGGCCTGACCACAGTCTTGGTCAGAACAGGGAAGACAGAATGGGGGAAGGGTTTACTAACACCCTGCAGTTATTCAGAAAGGACTAAAAATAAAAGGTGAAGTGGATTAAACTTGCCTTCCTTTTCCCAAACACTAATCAACCACTTAGCAATCCTGCATACACATCTGTTTATATATTGAATTTTCAAAAATATTTCTAATTGCCTTTCTTTTCCCAAATGCTTAGCAATCCTGCATACGTATCTGTTTATATGCTGAATTTTTAAAAAACATTTCACCGCAAAAGCAAGTCCAAACATGAGAACCAGCTTTGTGACCTTGAGGGAGAAAGCAGTGGGAGTTAGCAGAAATAACTGAGCTTGCTGTGCAGCCATGGGCAGGTCACCTTCCTGATCTGGATCTTGCTGAATACCACCAGTTCATGGGTGATTTAGTTGCATCAGAATTGAGACAGGACAGTCAGAAGAAGGTAAATTTAGTTGATTGGATTAAATTGCATTGATCAAGTTAAAGCAAATTTAATTAATTGGATTACATGATATTACTAGAGGTCTGATGCACAAAACTGATGCAAGAGTAGGCCTTCCAACCCTAACTAGTTTGGCTCAGTGGATAGAGCGTCGGCCTGTAGACTGAAAGGTCCCAGGTTCGATTCTGGTCAAGGGCATGTACCTTGGTTGTGGGCACATCTCCATTAGGAGGTATGCAGGAGGCAGCTGATCCATGTTTCTCTCTCATGATATTCTAACTCTCTATCTCTCTCCCTTCCTCTCTGTAAAAAAAAAAAAAAAGAGTAAGTCTTCCTTCCCCTGCTGCCAGCACTGGCTCCCCTCCGGCACCCAAGACCTGGGCTTCCCTCACAGCCCTGGCTTCATCTGGAAGGCTCTCTGGAAGGAGGTCAGGTCTAATTAGCATATTATGCTTTTATTATTATAGACTAGAGTCCTGGTACACGAAATCCATGCATGGAGAGGGGGTTGTCCCTCAGCTTGGCCTGCACCCTCTCGCAATCTGGGACTGCTGGCTCCTAACCTCTTGCCTGCCTGATTGCCCCTAACCACCTCTGCCTGCATGCCTGCCTGATTGCCTCTAATCACTCGCCTGCCTACCTAATCACCCTAACTGTTCTCCTGCCTGCCTGATCACCCCTACCACCTCTGCCTGCCTACCTGATGCCCCTAACTGCTCCCCTGCCAGCCTGATTACCCCAACTTCTCTCCCTTGCAAACCCGATTGCCCCTAACCACTCTACCTGTCTGATCACCTCTAACTGCTGCCCTGCCTGCCTGATCAACCCTACCACCTCTGCCTGCCTGCCTGATGCCCCTAACTGCTCCCCTGCCAACCTAATTGCCTCTCACTGGTCTCCCCTGCCAGCCCGATTACCCCTAACTGCTCTCCCCTGCTGGCCTAATTGCCCCTAACCACCTCTGCCTTGGCCCCCACCACCATGGCTTTGCCCAGACGTCCAGTCTATCTGGTCTAATTAGCATATTACCCTTTTATTATTATAGATTATTTTCTTAAAGATCTCTTTTTGGCCTTGCAGTTGTCAAAGTTTCTAGACCTTAGCCATTCTCAGGGATTCAGGGCTTGTGAGTGCTTATTGATTCATCGATTCCATGCCCTGAATATACACACATACATAAATACTACTTGGCCTCTGATCTCCGGAAACTGACAGCTCAGGCCTTGGCAAAACTTCACCAGTGCTGAAGGCATCACCACCCTGCCTGAGATTCAAGGGGAAGGGAACCTACAGCACGTGTGTGAGGTTTCTTGATGGAGATCAGCTGCTTCAGCACCTTTAAGGATTCAAAGGTGAGAGTCCCAGCCCGACCAGTGTGCTCTGTGGTTGAGCATCGGCCTATGTACCAGGAGGTCATGGTCGATTCCCAGTCAGGGCACATGCGGGCTCATGTGTGGGGCATGCAGGAGGGAGCTGATCAGCGATTCTTTCTCATCATTGACGTTTCTATCTCTCTCTCCCTCTCCCTTCCTCTTTGAAATCAATAAAAAATATATTTTAAAAAAAGTGAGAGTTCAAGAAAGCTCAGAAGCAGTCATCAGGAAGTAAGACTGGAATCACTTGTGCAGAGCACTGGACAGGCGAGGGAGAGGCAGGCCCCTCACCCAGTTTTAAGGCTGTTTCCTAGAAAAGACTGAAAAATACCCTCTTGTCTTTGTGACACATTCCCATAGTGTACAGTGTGGGAGTGAAGTTCTGGGAAACTTGCTACCAAAAATGGGCAGAAAAGCTCTTTCTAAATGTTTCTTGAGGACTCAGAATTTAACCCTGGCCCGGAGGCAAATATGTCTAAGAGGTTCTTAAGAGAAAAGGATCTGGTATTATGGAATTCTCCCGAATATCTGCTCCCTAAATGAATTCTTCTAGCACATATTGGTGGGGTAGTAGGTTGGCAACTGATTCAGGCAATGAGTTGTGGGGTGAGACAGAATTGGGTTATACTGTCATTTTGCCTCAGCTGTGTGGACTCAGTTTTCTTGTCTGTGAAAAGGGAATAATATGAACGGCTGTGTAAGTTGTGAGGATTAGAATGAGATAATGCATGAAAGTACCCAGTAGAGCCGAAACCTGTTTGACTCAGTGGATAGAGCTTCGGACTGACGGGTCCCGGGTTCGATTCCGGTCATGGGCATGTGTCGTGGTTGCAGGCACATCCCCAGTAGGGGGCATGCAGGAGGCAGCTGATTGATGTTTTTCTCTCATTGATGTTTCTAACTCTCTATCCCTCTCCCTTCCACTCTGTGAAAAATCAATAATATACGTATATATATATACACACATTTTATTTTATTGACTTTTTTACAAAGAGGAACGGAGAGGGACAGAGAGTTAGAAACATCAATGAGAGAGAAACATCAATCAGCTGCCTCCTGCATGCCCCCCACTGGGGATGTGCCCAAAACCAAGGCACATGCCCTTGACCAAAATCGAACCCGGGACCCTTCAGTCTGCCAGCTGACGCTCTATCCACTGAGCTAAACCAGCTTCGGCTCAATAAAATATATTTAAAAAAAGAAGAAGAAGAAAGAAAAGAAAGTACCCAGCACAGCGTCTGAATCCAGTGTGTGCCCTGAAAATGATAGTAGTTTATTTGCTTAGGACTTGTATTACTTGTTTGAAACTTCCCAAAATCCTTTCTCATATCAGTTCTGTGAGATGGGGCAAGAAACCCACATTGATTTTGCTTCTATGCATCTAGTACCCTGCCAAATGCTAAAGTTATTATCTTGTTGATTTCATTCATTCAATAAATATTTTAGTAGCTATTTAATGCCAGGCTGGTCTTAAACCAGGTACAGCAGTGAACAAAGCAGACAAAAATCCCTGCCTCTCACAGCAGATTCCCTCCATAAGGGAGAGAAACAGGAAATGCAATTTAATGAACACTTATGTTTACTACGCCCTAAAGGGCTTTACAGATATTAACACATAACCCACGAGGAAGGGATTATTATGCTTATCCCACTTTTCCCATGAGGATCCCGAGGCACAAGGGAGTTGAAAGCCACTTGTCCAAGGTCCACAGTTCAGAAGAGCTGGATTCAGGATTTAAAGCTGGACATTGTGACTCCAGAGCCCTTGCTCATAATCATTACTGTGTATTGCCTCTCAAAAAAAAAAAGTGCATATGACCCTAGCTGGTTTGGCTCAATAGATAAGAGTGTCAGCCGGCAGACTGAAGGGTCCCAGGTTCGATTCCTGTCAAGGGCACATGCCAGTGTTGTGGGCTTGATCCCCAGTAGGGGATGTGCAGGAGGCAGCCAATCAATGATTCTCTCCCATCATTGATGTTTCTATCTCTTTTTCCTCTCTCCCTTCCTCTCTGAAATCAATAAAGATACATTTAAAAAATAAAAGTACATATGTACTAATAAATCAGGGTATGATAAATGGTATGAAAAAAAAATAAAGCAGTGGTGGGGGCAGGCTAGAAGGGATCAGTGGGGTAAAAAGGAGGACATATGTAATCCTTTCAACAATGAAGATTTAATTAAAAAGAAAAACAAAAAATAGGGAAACTTAATAAGAGAGATAGGGGATGATAGGAGGTCAGGAAAGGCCTCTCTGAGGAGCTGTGAGACCTGAAGGAGTGAGGGAGAGGCAGGGGGACTCTTGAGGGCAGGGCGATCCAGGCAGAGAAAACTACGAGTGCAGGAGTGCAGAAGGCCAGAGAACCACAGGGAGGCTAGTGCAGGAGAAGCAGAGTGAACGAGCGGCAGATGATGAGCCGGAGAGGGCAAGAGGACTCAGGCTGACCACTGGGAGCCTGCAGTTGCCTTCTCTGAGATGGAAGATGGCAGGAGGAGCAGGTTTGTGGGGGGAGGACAGGAGTTCAGTTTGGGATAATTCCCATCATCACCCATCAAACAGGAAGGACCAGCTCCAGAGGGCTTGAGAGATGAAATAACTCACCCCAGGCCAACCAGGCAGTCGTTTCCAGAGGAAAAGGTTCAGCCTCCGTGCTGACCCTGCGGTCAGTGCCACAGTCTTTCCCTGGTTGGGTGTTTGGAGAAATCTGGAGAAGTTCTCTTTTATTTTTTTAAATATGTTTTTTATTGATTTCAGAGAGAGGAATGGAAGAGAGAGAGATAGAAACATCACTGTTGAGAGAGAATCATGGGTCAATCGGCTGCCTCCTCCTGCATGCTCTCACTGGGGATGGAGCCCGAAACCCCAGGGAGGGGGTTAAACATGCCCCAAATTCAAGTCTGCACCTTCCCCCAATTCCAAACTTGCTCTGCCTGCAATAGGATTCCAAGGAGCAGACCTGAGACAAGGACTCGTGTGTCTGAATGACTTATTAAGGAAGAACTCCCAACAGGTAAAGGAATGGGAGAAACAGGATAAAAAGAGTAAGGAGCTGAGCAAGGGTGTGATTTCAGAGCAGGTGCCTGGAGGGAAGCTTCAGCCTGATCCAGGGATGCTGGGGGTAGGTCACCACTGGGAGCTTGTCTCGGGGAAAGAGAGTTGGGCACTGGGTAAGGGCTGGGGAAGTGAACTCCTGGCACTTCCTTGCAAGGACAAGGGGACCCCAACAGCATGAGGCTAGACCTCTGAAGAGCGCCACGGGTGCTGGCTGCTAGGACAATCAGCACAAAGAAGCCCAGGGAAGGGAGTTCAGAAATAAGCCAAGGAATCCCAGGGGTCTGATTGATGCCAGAGAGTGTCCATTGCATGGACCTGCCCATCTCCGGAAATGGCATTGCCATCCTGGTGGTTGCTGAGGCCCCAAAGCCCGGAGTCATCCTTGAGCCGCTCTGCCTCTCACTCCCCATAACCAATCCCTTAGATCAGTGGTTCTCAACCTTCCTAAGGCTGTGACCCTTGCATACAGTTCCTCATGTGGTGGTGACCCCCAACCATGAAATTTTGCTACTGTGATGCATCGTGATGTAAACATCTGCATTTCCCAACTGTCTTAGGCAACCCCTGTGAAAGGGTTGTTCGACCCCAAAGGGGTCTCGACCCACAGGTTGAGAACTGCTGCTTTAGACACTCTTATTGTCAATACCTTCAAAATATACCCAGAATCTGATCACGTCCTTTCTTTTTTTTCTTTCTTTCTTTTTTTAAATCCCCACTCAAAGATATTTTTCCCATTGAAGTTTTTTTTTTAGAAAGAGTGGAGGTGGGGAGGAGAGAGAGAGAAACATCAATGTAAGAGAGACACATCAGTTAGCTTCCTCCTTCATGTACCTAGACCATGGCCAAGCCTGCAACTGAAAATCGATGCTCTAACCACTGAGAAAACTGGCTAGGTCTCTTTTTGCTTTTATTTTTTTAAAAATATATTTTATTGATTTTCTACAGAGAGGAAGAGAGAGGGATAGAGAGTTAAAAACATCAATCAGCTGCCTCCTGCACACCTCCCACTGGGGATGTGCCCGCAACCGAGGCAAATGCCCTTAACCAGAATTGAACCTGGGACCCTTCAGTCTGCAGGCCGATGCTCTATCCACTGAGCCAAACCGATCAGGGCTCTTTTTGCTTTTAGTAATTTTTTTCTAATTGTGGTAGAATACAGAAAACATACAGTTCAGTGGGAGTAAGTTCATTTGTCACTCACCCCTGCTGGTCAGAGATTCCCAAATCATAGTCATTCCACTCAATGTTGCTCACATCAACAGGACAAGATAGTATTTGACAAAGCAAGTCAGAAACTATTCTTTGGCCAAGGACTGGAGAATAATCACATGCTTAAGGATTCCTTCTCCCTGCTTCTGGGGAATTAGGAAAATAGGAAAGGGTCTGGGGTGGGAGGAGGGGAGTAGGTGGGTTTAGGGGTGAGGATTCCTGAGAAAGGGTGGGAGAGTTCTTGGGTTTCTAAGGGAGCATGCGCAGTTCCTGAACATGTTGGGAACATGCCTACCCATGCATCACCTGTCTCATTTTAATGTTAAATCTCCACCCCTGGGTATGATTTTTGCTATGCCAGTGAAGAAAAGTCAGTGAAAGGTCAGGTGCCATCTTGGATTTTTTTGGTGCCAACTGGTTTCTGGGTGGCGGTCCTTGGGTTCTTAGCTCGTCTTGGAATTTCTGCCTTGTCTTACCGTGGTCTATGAGGCTCTGCAAGATTTGTTCCCTGCACTCCCCAATCTAACTCATCTCTTACTGACTGGCTCTACTCCAGCCACACTGGTGTTGGTTTGTGTGTTTGTTTAATTATGTTTCTGTCCCAAGTAATTTATCCCCTGTCTTGGGGCCTTTGTTTATTTTCTCTACCTGGAATACTCTTTCTTCAGATATCCATAGTGTAACTTGCCTGTTTGCTTCCTCGGGTTTTATTCAAATGGCCATGTCTCTCTCTCTCTTTCTCTTTTTAAATTGATGAGAGAGAGAGAGACAAACAGACAGACATGGATTTGTTGTTCCACTTATTTATGCATTCATTTGTTGCTTCTTGTATGTGTCCTGACCAGGGATCAAAACCACAACCTTGGCCTTTGGATGACACTCACCAACTGAACTACCCCAAGGCCAACTGCCCCTTTCTCAATGAGGCCTCTGGGCTTCCTGTTTGCTCATCTGCCCCTCATCTGTTTTCTGCCTTCTCTGCCCTGCTCTGTGCCTGGGGAGAATGACACCAAACACCCACCACCTGGGCGGGCTTTCTTGTCCTCAGGTTTCTGGATGGGTTTGGACCATTGGAGGCACTGCCAGGAGATGAAGGGCACAAGGAAACCGATGTGTGGGTATCTTTCCCTGCTCTTCCCTGCTCGGCTCTGGGCACTGGCCCTACCTCTCCTGGACCACAGACGCATTTGGAAGCGTGGTCCATCTCTCCAGCTAGCTCTCCTCCAACTCCAGCTTCCAATGATCCCATCACCTCTTTTTGTCCTTCAGTCCTCCAAGCTGTGATGCCTTTCTGCTGTCTCTCAACACCCCTGTCGGTTCCCTGATCATTCCTCATCTCCAATCACCCCCAACCCCTTCCCTCCCCTCCATCCCCCCCGCCCCCGCAACCAAGCTGGATTGTCTTGTGCTACATCCTTACCGGAACACTTTATTTACAGTTTCCAATCCTATCTCCTGTCCCATGAATTGGATATTCCCATTCTGTTCTTATTCTTCTACACAGCGCATGTTACCTAATATGTATTTACTTAATCATTTTCCTCGATGGCCCACACTCTTGGATGGAAGATCCCAGGGTGCAGGGTTGTTTGTTTAGTTCACTGTTGTATCTCTAATGATTGGCACAGAACAAGCAGTTGTTAAATGAGAGAGCGAATGAATGAATGAATGAGACGATCGACTAGGGAGCTACGGAGAAGACCGCAGCGTGGTCCAAGCGGCAGGCGGAAAAAGCTGACTCTGAGTTTCTCCTCTCCCGCCTCGCCTCCGCCCGAGAAGGAGGCGGAAATGAGTGCGCCCAACAGCCCTCCAGCCGGGTGTTTACTTAATGAGGACCTGTATCCGCGGGCTCGTTGGTGTTTAACTGTCCGCCTAATGGCTCCATCTGGCTCCTGGCTGGGGAAGGGGGACCTGCGAGGCGAGGGTAGGCGGGGCCCCAGGGTACATGCTGGGACCTGCCCCGCCCAGTGGTCCTCCACCCCCTCCACCCCCCATCCTCCCGCCCGGAAAGCGACCCTGGAGGAGAGCGAGGCGAAGGGGGCGAGCCTCTAGTTTCTAGGGAGCTTTATGTACCCCTAATCCCCCACCCCACCCCACCCGAGGGCCCCCCGGCCGGATAACATCGGGTGATACCGGAGGCCAATTGCTCGCTGGACCGTGAGCCGTGAAATGGCAGGATTACAGCGTTTCTGGTTCCCTTAGTTGGAGGAGAGAAAGGGCTCCGGAGGCGGAGGCGGAGGACAAATGAGTCGGGTCCTGAAGCAATACTGTACCAGGAAGCATTTGGGCACCTGCTCCGTGCCAGGTTCGGAGTGCAGCGTTTGAGACGTGCTCATTTCATCCCCGTCGGTATGCATTGGGTGACTTAATCTCCCAGTGCCATGGGTGGCAGATGTAACAGCCCCGTCTGACGTTTGCACAGCTGATGTACAGCCACGTCTGACGTTTGCAGAACTGATGTACAGCCTCATCTGACGTTTGCAGAACTGTGGCTCAGAGGGGGCAGTTCACTTGCTCGAGGCCACAGCACCAGTACGTGGCGCAACGCAGGTGGGAAGGCGGGCCGGTGCGCCCCCAGAGCCACGGCTCAGGCAGAGGGAGGACTGCCAGGGTCGCCACGCAATCCGCCCTCCGTTCAGCCTGCCGCAGGCCTGATGGGGGGAAGGACTAGGAGACCCCCACCCCAGCGGGAGGAAGGGGAGGACCGGGAGGGCACAGAATCTACCGGTAGAGACTTCACTGTCCTCCTCAAACCCCTCAATCTGAGCTGCAGAGGAGGGGGAATAAAGTAGAGACTCCAGGGAACAAGCAGGCGGGGAGAGGGCGTGGAGGGCGCAGCGATTCCCGGGACCGTGTCCGAGTCCGAGGCCCACGCTGAGCCGAGCAGAGAAACGCGCTCGAGGTCCGCCGCGCACGCCTCCCGGAGCCGCTTTCCATCCAGGAAGGCTCGCTGGAAGGCTGCTTTGGGCAGCAAGCAGTTTTTAGCATTTAATATTGAGGATTAAAGACCCATAAAAAGAGCCGCGTTTTTTTTTGTGTGTCTTAAACGCCTTCACTTCAGTTGAGAAAGTGTTATGCTTTATGGGAGCGGAGGGCGTTGCTGGAGACTCTGAGGCTAATAACCCCTTTACCTCGTGCCCCCAGACGCCGCCGCGACCGCCGAGCGCTGGGACCCTCTCTCCCAGGCCATCCCACTGGCTCTGCCTGTGCAATGGGTTTGCTGCAGGTTTGGTAACGCGGCGCCTCGCCACCCCCTGCGTTTCAAACCCTGCGAGTGGGCTGGCGTGGTGGGTGGAGAGAGAGGCAGGGGCAGAGCCGGCTGGAGCGGGGCGTGGGGCGGACACACGCGCCTCCATCCAAAGCTTTGGGTCACCGCGCCGTGTGTGGGGGGGTGGGGTGGGAGGGGGCATGAGTGGGGCGCCTCCGTTTCGGGTCGGGTTCGAGTGCCTTCTCCACTTTCTTCAGTTTACAGCCGCGAGACCCAGGAACCTTTTTCTTTGAGGTTGAAGAGTGGGGTGGGAATTTTTTGTTCTTTTTTTTTATTTTCCCCCTCGAACTCAGAACCTGTGAGAGGATAGCTGAGTCCCTGCCGGGAGCAGCTCCCCCCAAAAAAGCCGAGAGGAGTAGGGCTTCCCAGGGGCTTCGAAAGTGCCAGGACCGCGCGCCCGCCACCGCCCCACCTGCGCGGGAGGCGGGCCCTGGCGGCGCCGGGCCAATCAGCGCCCAGCGGCGCTCACCTGGCCTCCTTCCGCCGCCCCGGGAGCGGCGGGGCTCACAGCGGCGCCGGCAGCGGAGCGGCGCGGCAGGAGCGCTGCAGGGGCCGTGTTTTTCCCTCTCCGCCTCCAGCCATGGGGCTCCCTCGTGGGTCCCTCGCGACCCTCCTCCTCCGCTGCTTCCTCCTGCTTCAGGTACCCCATTGCCTCGCCCTGGGCCCCCGCCCGGTGCTCCCCGGAGAGCGGGCGGGGTCCGCCGGCGGTGGCGTCGGGGAGGGCGTTCGGGGTGGCGGGTCTCCCGGAGGCCACGGTGTCCCGGGGGAACCCGCGTTAGTAATTCGGAGAGGGGTGTGCGGGGGCCGGCCGTGCACGCCTGTGACCCGACGACCTCCCTCTTTTCTCCCCCGCTCTCCCTCCCTCCCTCCCTGCCCGGGGCGTAGGTTTGCCGGCTGCCGTGCGCGGCGGCCTCCGAGCCGTGCCGGGCGGACCCCGCGGCTGCCCAAGTGACCTTGGAGGCGGGAGGAGCGGCGCTGGAGCCGGGCCGGGCCCCGGGGAGAGGTAAGGTCCCGCCGGAGCCCGCCGCCGGGCATCCTCTGCTGGCCGCATGGGACCCGCACGTGGTCCGCTCCCGGGCGGCCCGCGCGAGGGGTGCCCCGCCGCCTCCGGGACGCGGGGGAGGCGCGGAAAGCATCTGGGGGGGCCGGGGAGGCGGGGGACGGGGCAAGACCCGGGGAGAGCCTAGCGCCTTCTGAGGTCTGGGGTCCTCCTGGACCCCCCCAACTCCAGCTGCTCACCAGGCAGCGGCTGAGCTCCTCCTCAGCCCGCGGGTCTGTCTGTCTGTCTGTCTGTCCGTGGGAGGCTCCCCCGCGCGGGCCCCGGCGGAGGAATGCGCCGTCCGCATTCTTCCTCCCGCTCCCCAGCCCACCCCGCGCAGGTGTGGGGATGCGCCGTGCCCCGGGGCAGCCCCCCGCGCCCCTTCTCGTGGGGGGGGGGCCCTTTGTGTGTACGGCGCGCTTTGTGTCTCCCGACAGACAGACCAGGTCTGTTTCTCTTCTTCGCGCTCCCCTCCCCCGCCCCCCTTCTTCCCCCGGCAGCTGGAATGCACTCTTAACCCTGCGCGTCCCGGAGGGTCTGCGCCCGCCCCGCCGCCGGCCTGCAACACGGGGGCTGGCACACCTGGGCGCGGGCCCGTCGCGCCACCGGGCACTCCCGCACCTCCGGGGCCCGGGGACGGGAATGTTAGGGCACTTAGGGAATTGGGGGGGGGGGGCGGAGGGGGTAGGGGGAGGTCCCAACTTGAAAGTCTGGAGCTGAGGGGGCGGAGGGTGGGAGATCAAAGCACATATTTGACCTCCCAATGGCTTGTTTACCCCCTTTTAGTTCAAAAAACTTGAGAGTGGGGGGTGGGGACCACTTTGGTGGGGGAGAACCGGTGTGTGTTCTGAGACCCCGGCAGCTGCAGCCAGGCCCAAGGGGGAGAGGGGGGGGTCTCCTTCCCTCCACGCGGAGGAGAGGGAACGTGGCTTCTCCCCTGGACCAAACCCAAGTTTCTTAAAAACAGAGGTGTAACTCAGGATTCCGGAGTGGGGGGTACCGGAGGACTGTTAAACCTGTAAAAAAAACCAAAAAAACTGTTTTAAGAATTGCGGTATGCATTTTTCTTGGGAGGGGAATCTACAGTTTTACTTGGTTTTTTAAAAAAAACAATTCAACGCTGCCACCTAGCATGTTTCCTCAGCCCCCCCCCCCCTCTCCGCATGACCCCTCACCCCACAGCCTGAACGTGGAGGGGTTCCCGTGCTTCCGGGACAGGAGGGCTCTCTCTTTTGTTCCTGCCAAAGAGAGTTGGAGGCTTTGAGCCTGTGGAAAAGCCTTTTTCCCCCCACACCCTCTCTTCCAAAATAGCTGCAGATTGACAAAAACAATTAACACTCAGGCTGGGCCGGGGAGCAGAGGAGAGGTATTAAGAGGCCATGCCTCATAAACTTTTAAATTCTTGTGCGTGCGTTTATTACCGCCTCGCTAACAAACTGCAGCTCCGGCAAACCTGTAAAAAAAAACGTTAACTTGGACAGGGCCCCAACTCCAATTCCAGCTCCCCGCTAACCTGAGTGCTGCCAGATCTGCACCCCTCCCCCTCATTGCCAAGTTCTCTAAGTTGTGGGAGAGCAAGCTGTGGCTTTGAGTGGCTTGTCTGCCTTATCTTTCTTACCGAAGCAAGAAATAGCAGATTAGCTGTCACTTCGCTAAGCTTGAGGTTGTTGGGGGGGGCGGAGGGGGGATCGGTGATCTGGTTTTTGATTTCATGGTCTGCTTGGTGAGTGTTTCCTGGCGACATCAGGCTTTTTTAAACCTTTTGAGAAAACTCCGCTTTCTCGGACGTGTGGTTTATGATGGTGAAAAGGGTGGGTTCGTGCCAGGAGCACACCTGGGATATTAAACAAAGGCTGGGTTCGCATGCTTGGCTAGCTGGGTGCCTCCCTGCAGCAGGCCTCGTTCTGAAGAGCAGTCTTCCCGTGAGAGAGGCTGCCAACTTATTTAAAGAAAAAGTGAGTTTCTGGGCCCAATTGGTCCCGTACATTAGGATGCTCCAGCAGGGGGAAAAAAAAAAAATATATATATATATATATATATATATATATATATATATATATATATATATATATATGTATATATATATATTGGTTATTTCTCCCCTTAGGCATCACCTGCTGACATCTGTCTACCTCCCTACCTCTACCCCAGCTCCCCATCCTCTCAGTACACAGGATGGACCCAGCCCTGCTGAAAGGGAGTGTTATCCTGAGGGGACGTACACACACGCTCAAAGTCTGGCCAAGCAGACAACAGCTTCCATATCGCCAAGGAACCACTGGCCCTGATGTTCTCCCCTGGGTTATGAATATCACAGGTGTCTATGAAGTGGAGCTCAAAGAAATTATCTGATATAATTAATACCTTGTTTGTATGCGCACTTTCCTCTTCAAAGCATTTCCACAGCCCTGAGCTTGCTTAATCCTCCTGACGTTCTCTTGAAGCTGGGAAGGTAAATATTAAACTATCTCAGCTCCCAAGCTGAGTTGGGACTTAAGAAAGAGCCCGTAAGCCCAGCCCTTGTGGAGGTTTTAAAAGGTGGGAGAAATGGAGGCACAGCTTAATGAATTTAATTTGCTTCGTTAAATAGCTCGCAAGCTTCCTTGAGCATCATCACAGACATGACTTTTGCCTGTAGGTTTATTATGCCCGGGACCTATTAAGTAGGATGCCCAGTGGGTGTTTGCGTGAATCATGACACTCTTAGGAAGGGTTCTGCCCATTTTACAGGTGAAACCTGAGTAGTTATGGCTTCACTAACATCTTCACTGCCGTAACCCGCTGGGACTTGAATGGCAGTTTCTGGCTCCCAAGTCCTCTGGCATTTTTT